>CAUYPO010019845.1:0-16819 GCA_963574435.1 Cheirogaleus major
CACAAGTCTGAGCTTCAAGCGTGACCATCCCTCAGATGGTGCACGTCTCACTCATTATGTGTGTATATACCCTCCCCCTCCCCCCTCCCATCCGCCCAATACCCCATTAATGTAGTTCCTATGTGTCCACTTAAGTGCTGCTCAGTTAATACCAGTTTTCTGGTGAGTATATGTGGTGCTTGTTTTTCCATTCTTGGGATACTTCACTTAGTATTATGGGTTCCAGCTCTATCCAGGAAAATACAAGATGTGCTATATCACCATTATTTCTTACAGTTGAATAGTACTCCATGGTATACATATACCACATTTTATTAATCCACTCATGAATTGAAGGGCACTTAGGTTGTTTCCACAGCTTTGCAATTATGAATTGTGCTGCTATAAACATTCGAGTGCAGGTGTCTTTTTTGTAGAGCGTCATGGGATCTTTTGGGTAGATGCCCAGTAATGGGATTGCTGGATCAAATGGTAGATCCACTTGTATCGCTTTAAGGTATCTCCATATTGCTTTCCATGGAGGTTGAACTAGTTTGCAGTCCCACCAGCAGTGTAGGAGTGTTCCTATCTCTCTGCATCCATGCCAACATCCATTGTTTTGGGACATTTTGATAAAGGCCATTTTTACTGGAAATAAGTGATATCTCATTGTAGTTTTTATTTGCATTTCCCTGATGATTAGAGATGTTGAGCATTTTTTCATATGTTTGTTAGCCATTATTCTGTCTTCTTTAGAAAAGGTTCTGTTCATGTCCTTCACCCACTTTTTGATAGGGTTGTAAAGGCTGAACTGAAAGAGAAGGTTCATTACCAAAAAGGGTTGGGGGGGCAGAGAGAAAAGGTATCAATTATAGATGTATAATAGCTCATTGCAAAAGCTCCTCCTTGCTTTTGGTAAATGTGAATATTTTGGAACTAGAAAGGAGTTGGTTATTATTTAAATGGGTCAAATACTTGCTATTTTCTCTCTCTCTCTCTCTATATATATATATCTCCCTCCTTCATTTTATTGAAAGACTATTTTCTTAAGTTTTTAGAAGTGTTTATATATAACTTACTTCTCAAGTATGTTTTACTTTCTACTTTGAACTTCAAAAATTAAGAGATCTCATTAGTACAGACGTGATCTTCAGATCATCAGAGAACCCTTACTGGCAATGGTAAAGCAAAATCAATTTTGACATAAAAGCACTGAATAAATCATTTTGTAGTACCTTAAAAACTGGCCTTACCATTGTTCCCTTCCTGGTTATTTTGGGTAGGTATGTAAAACAACTTTCTCACTAATTCTATTATCGAATGAGTATAATTTGCTGGAAAGCAAAAAACAAAAAAAGTTTATATTTAGACTTTGTCTTTGACCTACACAGCATTCTTCTATAGTCCATTGAACATGTATTTTTACATTTATTGTCATTATCACTAATATTTGTAGAAGAAAGAAGGTACAATAGTAGAAAAAAGTAACAGTACTCTTTATTTTTATGCAAGTATAATATCCTAGTAGAAAAGTACAGAAATCATAATTGTATAGATCAATAAATTTTCAAAATCAAACATATCCATGTAGCAAACATCTGTATGAAGAGAGGCCCCCATCTGCTCTCTGCCAGTTATTATATTTTCCCAAAGCAATGCATTCCTTGACTTGTAACACCACGCAATCATTTTCCCTTTGTTTGAACTTTGGCATTGAAATCACAGAGTGTATGTTCATGACTGCCTTCTTTCTTTCACTCAACGGCATATTTATAAGATCAGGTTTATATTTATGAAAAATCTCAATATTTATGCAACCAGGTTATTGTGTACATTCATCTTCATCAGTGTACCCCTTGTATGAATGTACTAGAATATGTATTTGCATTTTAGTTAGTGAATACATATATTTTTAAATTTTGGTATGATGATCAGTGCATCTATAAACATTCTTCTTTATATCTTATGGTTAATATATGTATAAACTGTGTTTGGGAGTACGTCCAGAAGTGAAATCTCTGTGTCATAGGATACAATTAAGTAGGTTCAGCTTCAGTAGATAATTCTGAACAGCTTTCCAAAATCATTGGCCATTTTACATGTCTCTATCAGTGTATAATAGTTCTGGTTGTTTCACTTCCTTGCCAACATTTTGTATCGGTTGCTTCTGTCATTTAAGTCATTCTGGTGGAAGCATAGTGACAAATCATTTGAATTTAATTTGTATTTTTCTGGTTACTAATAAGGTTGAGCATTTTTTAATGTATTTATTGATCATTTGGATATCTGTTTCTGTGAAGTGCTATTTGTTAATTGTGTTGTCTGTTTTTTTTGTATTGATTTGCAGTTTTTAATATATACTGAATACACATCCTTTGTTGTATGTAATTATAGTAAATCTCTTCTCTCACCCTTTAAATTTTCTTAAAATTTTTCAAGAAAAAAATTTTAAATTCTCTTAATGGTGTATTTTGAAGGAGAGAGTCTCCTGGTTTTAATAGAGTCTACCTATTAACTTTTTAAATTCATGGTTAGTGTGCTTCTGTGTCTAGTTTAAGAAATCATGCTCCATACATAGATACTTCTTATACTTTGCTCTGATAGCTTTACACTTTTAAAATTTTCATACTTATTTCTATAATGCAGCTAATTTTCTGTATAGCATAAGGTAAGTGCCATATGACTGACTATTCAGTTGTCCTAGCACAATTTATTGAAAAGTCATCTCTTCCAAGTCACATAAACAGTCACGTTTGTCATTGATCAGCTGTTCATATATGTATAGGATTTTGATTTTTAAAATGTATTCTTTTAAAATGTATTCTCCATTATTCAGTTTGTCAACACACTTGCAATAGTACCACACTTTCTTAATTACAGTAGTTTTATAGTAATTTTGATACCTAGTACTATATATCCTCTTCTTTTTCAAATTTGCTTTGTCTATTCTTAGTCTTCAGAACTTTCATTACAATTTAGATTCAGTTTGTAAGTTTCTACAATAAAAGAAAAAATGCTGAGATTTTTGAGTGGCGTTTAATTAAATATGCATATCAATTAGAGGATAGTCAACATCTTTATAATTCTGAGTCATCATGTTCATAAACATAAAATGTTTTTAAATTGAATTAAATCTTCTTTAATTTTTCTTAATATTTTTGAACTGTTCATTATATAGTTCTTACAGATCACTTGCTAGATTGATTCCTAAGTATTTGATGCTTATTGATGCAATGTAAATGATATTTTCATTTTTAATTTCATTTTTGTTGTGCTTGTTGTTAGTATATATAAAATATATGACTATAAATATTGTCCTGTATTCAACCACTTGCTAAATTCATTTATTAAATAATATCAATGGATAACTTTGGATGGTTTCATATGCCATCATGTAATCTGTAGATAGTAAGAGTTTTATTTGCTTTGTAATACTTGTAAATTTTATTTCTACCTTATTTTACTGGCTAGAATGTTCACAATAATGTTGAATAAAAATGACAGTAAAAATATACTTGTGTTATTCCTGATCACAATGAGAATTCTTTAAGTATTACATCATTGAATATTTTGTTTTCTTTAATTGTTTTATATGTATTCTTTAATAAACAAAGAAATTTTCTTCTGTGCCTAGTTTGATGACAGTTTTTATCATGTATTTATGCTGAGTTTTATCTCATGACTTTTCTCCATTTATAGAGTTGATTATATGATTTTTCCTCACTATTTTTGACAATGCAGTCAACTGTAATTCAGAATATTAGAATATAAAGCCACCTTGCATTCCTTATGTAAGGTCAACTTTATGGTAATGTATATGTTTTTCTATATCAAATTTTTGATTTCTAAATATTTTATTTAGTTCGTAAGTATTCATAAGACAGATTGTCTTATAATTTCTTTTTTTTGTAACATATATCTGATTTTGCTGCTAAGAGGTCATGCTTAACCAATAAAAGAAGAAAATTGTTTTCATTTTTGTTTTCTGAAAGAGTTCATGTAATATTAGAATTGTTCTTTTCTTAAATACTTAAAAGAATGTTCTGATAACGCCATCTAGAACTAGTAATTTCTTCATAGGAAATATTTTATTAAATATAAATGTCTTTAATATATTAGGTTTAATGGTTTAACTTTTTTATTTGTATTTTTAAATTTGTATTTTTACAGGCATTTGCTTAGTTCATCTAAATTCAAATATATAAACATAGAGTTAATTTTTATCATGACTAAGATTTGTAGTGATCTTGATTTAGTTGTTTAGTCTCATGTAATTTTGTATTAGATATTAACGCTTCCAAATATTCTAGCATTATCATTGGATTAACATCAAGCAGTCTGCTTAGGTCTTTTAAGCCAAGTTGGAGTCTAGGGAAAGTGAACTCTTATTCTATGAGATTATACATATTCTCATAGACTCTGAATGAGACCAATAATGAAATTGCATGATTAGCAAGTGACAATGCTGTTTTTTTCTATCATTGTGATATAAAGAAAATATTTAAATGAATATGGACTATAATTTATAATATACCTCATTGAATCTAAACACCTTTTTTCACTAGCATTCTTAAATTAAAACAGGAGTCCCTAATTCACCAAGCATTTTCTGAGTGAGTACCATTCACCAGAAACTGTGTGGGGTGGTAGAGACTGAAAAAGACACAAATAAGACAGAGTCACCTTGTCTTGTTCCAGTTCTAAATGGGGGGGCATGGGCAATGCACATAACCATAATATTTGTACCCCCATAATATGCTGAAAAAAAAAGACATAGACACTATAAATTATATCTATAAATGCAGACATTTTAGATGGAACTTCCAGAGTTTTTTGTCTTCTTTGATGAGTTAAGGGGAAAAATACTTTACAAACTTTTCGATAGATGATTTTGGGGACATGGCCAAGTGCAAAGCACTGGAAATTACTCTCCACACCAAGACAGCAGTTTCACTGGTAGTACCATTCTGATGTAACTAGTTTGGAACTCTAGAGTCCATTGAAAATTTGAAACTCCCAGGGAAAGGCTGGGATGGTAAATTATAGCATTATTCAATTTAAGTTTAGAGATTCATTGAAGAAATAATGGTTTTTCAAGATGAAGAGAATTCTGGTAACAGATTGTGGTGATGGTTGCAAAACAGTATGAATATAAATAATATTACTGAATTATACACCTAAAATGGTTAAGATGGTAAATTTTATGTTATGCACATTTTACTCCAATTTTAAAAAATGAAAAAATATAATTTCACTCAAGATAAATAAAAATCTGCTTCCATTATCATTTCCTTTCATATGTGAGGCCATGATTTTAATGCTTACAATTCAATATTTTTTTTAGCTATGGAGACAAATATTAGGTGATATGCAATCATCACCAATATCATCTGATTAGAAACATCAGAGAAGCATTCATTATTGATTTTAAAAGCTAATGCTTTTGAAAAAATAAGAAAGTACTAAAATTTCAAGTCATTGATTAATGGTACCCCATATCATTGATTCTAAAATTTATACATTTCCATATTTTAACATTTCTCAAAATGAATCTCACAATTAGTGATGTCACAAAATCAATGTTGTTCACCTTGTCTAAAATGGGTGAAATTAGGTTTTTGTTCTTAGCAGTATGAATAGATAATAACTACCCCTTGATACTTTAAATAACAAATGATTGCAGAGCAAGTTAGGAAGTTAAATGCATCCTAGATATTGTTTTGAACACTTCTCACTGTATCTTCTCATAAGAGCAAGAAAGTGCAAGCATCAAAATTTTAGAATATGTGTCAATGGCTTGCAAGAAAATACCAGAAACAAAAGTGAAACATTCTTTTCAAAAGATTTATACAAGGAGAACTATGAAACATCTTTTGTTATTGTATGTTTATTGGAAGGGAGCATTTCATGACTACTTTGAGTCTACATGGCACAGCAACAATTTCAGATTTGCAGACAATATATTCCATTTATTTGATCAGTCAGCTAATGTTCACTGAGTATATTTCAGGCTCTTGAGAAGCACTAGAAAACTGAGTCAGTTCTTGTTCTCCCCTGAAATTTGGAGCCTCTCTATGGTAGAAGACTTCCAAATCCATCTCAATTGGTTCCGGCATCCCTGTGGAAATGAGCTGGTCTCATGAATAGTCTCTGAGTAGGTCTGGTACAGACGGGACTCCTAGATTGCCCAGATGAGGTTCGTGTCTGCAGAAGGTGCTGGGATTGCTGCGGTCTCGGGTCTTGACACCATACTGCTCTCCTCACTATCGCTGTTTATTTTAGGTCTCAGCCCAGGCAAGGATTCTGGGGAGGTCCATTTAAATGTCTTTCTGAAAATTTTGTAATGTCTAATTTCCAGAGGAGATAGACTTGCTATTCTGTGACTTTGGGAGAAATGAATACTATCGCTGCTGCTGCTGCTGCCACTGCTGCTAATATCATCTATTCTGTACCAACTTTAAATCAGTGTGATTAATCTTTGTACCCAAGGTTGGTATTCTCATCTGTTTTAGCACATTACAAAAGTGAGGCTCTCAGAAAATAAGTAACTTGCCAACAGCATTAACTAGCTAATAAGAAGTAGAACCAAGATTTGAACCCTGCTCTTTCCATGCTGAAAATAGATGTCAGTATTTTTTTTTTTACACTCGAAAGTCCTAAATAATTTGATATATGAAATATTAACCATCAATGGAATCTGGTTAATTATAAACTCACTTAGAATTTTAAATTTCATCTTTGTTTACAACTTGAAATTTCTTAAATAAATGTACATTTTATATGACCCATTATAATTAAATTCATCAAACATTTTTTGAAAGCCAGGGATGTGCAAGGTTTTGCTTTGACATTGAGATTAGAGCAATGAGCAACAAAAAGTTTAGTTCCTAATCTCATGGTGTTATAATACTTGTTTTTTGTCTTCTATTGAGGGCAGACAGGAAATAAATTTAAAAATCTATGCACAGGTGACAATGAAAAAAATGAAGTAGAAGCAAAGTGGGACAGATAATGGGAGGAACAGGGGCGATTTGTGCTACTTTTGAATAGGGTAGAAAGGACTACCTCTCTGATAAGGCAATATCTGAGAAGAGATTTGAAGGAAGTGAAAGACTTTCTATTGCAGTGAATCCTGAGTGCAAAGGCCTTAAGGTGAATCTATCTGGTTGTGTTCCAGAAATAGCAAGTCCACTAGCAGCAGAGGGAAAAGGGCTTGGGAGATGGGAGGGAGAGAAGAGATTGGAGGAGGATGTTATTGAAGACCAGCTACAGAGATAGCAGAGAGTCTGATTCTGTTGGGCCTAAATGGTCACGGTCTGGAGAAGGGATTTAGATTTTACACTGAGATTGGAAGGCATTAGTGAGCGTTGAACAGAGGAAAACATAACAACTAAAAACCTAGTTTTCAAAAATATTGCTCAGACATCTGTGCCAAACCCAGTATGGGAGCAAGTGTGGACACAACGGAGCCAGTACAAACACCATTAGCAGAATACAAGTTAGTACTGATGAAGACTTGAGTTCTTGTGGGAGGAATCAATGGGCAGTACTGGCAGAATTTGCTGATTGATTGAATGAAGGGTATGAGAGAAAGAGGGGAAGAAAGGATGACTCTAGTGTCTTTGCCTTTAGTAAACAGAAGAATGGAGTGGTATTGATTAAGAAAACTCTGGGGAGAATAGATTTGGGGAAGTGCACCAGGGAAGGTCACGAGTTCTATTTTGGACATGGTAAGTTTGAGATGAGTATTACCCATCCCAGGGGTCTGTTGAAGGGTCAGTTGGATATGAAAACTGAAACTCAGGAGAGGTCAGGAATGTAGATATACATTTAGGAGGCACTGATGTATTCAAAACCATGAGACTAAAAGATGTCATTTGGGGAGTGAGGGAAATAGAAAAGAGTTAATATTCAACAACTGAGCCCTCAGGGCATTCAAGCAATAGTGGCCAGGAAAATGTGTGTGTGGGGAGTCAGCAAAGGAGAGTAAATGCCTTCAAAGGAGCAGCCAGGAATGGAAGAAGAGAAATAGTAGAGACTGATAGTTCTGAAGATAAGTATATCAGGACATAGGGAATAAATAACTGTTGACTGAGGTTATTACATCAAGTATGGTGGGGACTGACATATTTCCATTAGACTGGGCAACAGGTACATTACATAGTGGCACTGCCATAGAATGAACAAAAAACTTTTGGGTAGAATTATCTTTAATAATCAATCCATTCCAGAAAGTTACTCACTTGACAGTTATAACCTGTCTCGGTTTGTTTTGTGTTACTATAGCAGAATACTACAGACTGGATTGTATAAACAATAGTTTATTTGACTCAGTTCTGGAGGCTGGGAAGTTAGGTCAAAGGGCCTGCATCTGGAGAGTCTTTTTGCTGCATCGTCCCATGGTGGAAAGTGGAAGGGCAGGAAAGCACATGTGAAATAGGGAAGGGGCTGAACTCAGTTTTTTTATCAGGAACCCTCTCGCATGATAGCTAACCCACTCTCACAATAATGACATTAATCCATTTATGAGGCAGAACCCTCATGATCTAATCACCTCTTGTTAGGCCCCACCTCCCTTGTCCTTTTCAAAGTGTGATAATTACAATGCCCTTCCTTGGGAAATGTGAGGACAATATAGAAAAAAAGAGGGTCTTGCCCTTAAGTAGGCTCTTAGCCTTGAGATGTCACTTAAACACTTGCATTACAGCAGAAAATACAATGGCCAACCTGGTCTTCCCTGTTTTTTTCACCTTGTCTTCACAAATCTATTAGTACTACTTTTCCATTCTTAACTTTTTCTTCTGCAAGATATTAGGCAATATTGCTGGGTGATGATGACACTTAAAATTAGATGGTGACTGATTAGTCTTGATACACAGAAATAGCAGAGAGCAAATTCTGAAGAGGAAATAGTACTGACGGGAACACACAGAATTCCCCTTCAAAATAATGGTGGTTAGCTGAGCGGGTGTGTGCAGGCTCTTCATGCATGCCTTTGGGCAACCCCAGCTTTTTTACTTCTAATACGTAAAACTAAACTAAACTAAACAAAAAAAAAAAAAAAAAGGAAGGGAGTAGAGAGAAAAATAAAAAGCAAGAAAATGCAGCAATGAACCAAACAAGTTTGTAGCCATAGAAGAATAGAAGATTGGGAGCATTTAGGGTCATTTATACTATCCCCTTGATCTGACTCAGTTTCTTTGGAGGTAAGTCAGGCAAGTCAAATTATTCCCAAGTCATCTTGTTTTTTCATTTTTTAAATAATATTTATTTTTAATTGACAATAATTATACAGTTTTATGGGTTACATCACTCATTCAATGATGTTTTAATACAAATATACAATGTGTAATGATTAAATCAGTGTAATTGGCAAATCCGTCAACTCTAAAATTTATTATTTCTTTGTGGTGAGAACATTCAAAACCCTCTCTTCTACCTCTTTTCAAATATACAATAAAACATCAGAACTTATTCCTCCTATCTAACTGTAACTTTGCATTCTTGAGCAACCTCTTTCTACCCATTCCTCTCCCTACCGTCGCTAGCCTTTGGTAATCAACCATCTACTCTCTACTTCTATGAGATCAACTCTTTTAGATTCCACATATGGGTGAGATCATGCAATGTTTGTCTTTCTGTGACTGGCTTATTTCACTTAACATAATATCCTCCAGCTTCATCCATGTTTCTGCAAAGGCCAGGATTTCATTATTTTTTATGGCTGAATACTACTTCATTATATATGTGTACCACATTTTCTTTATCCATTCACTCATCGATGGACATTTAGGTTGATTCCATATTTTGGGTATTGTGAATAATGCTGTAATGAACTTGGGAGCGAAGATGTCTCTTCAACATACTGATTTCATTTTATTTGGCTGTCTACCCAGTAGTGGGATTGCTGGATCATGTGGTAGTTCTATTTTTAATGTTTTGAGAAACTTCCACATTATTTTTCATAATGCTGCACTAATTTGCATTTACAACAACATTGTGTAAGGGTTCCCTTTTCTCCACATCTTTGCCAACACTTGTTATCTTTTGTCTTTTTGATAATAGCCATCATAACCGAAGTGAAGTTATTTCTCATTGCGGTTTTGATTTGCATTTCCCAGATGATTAGTGATGTTGAGCATTTCTCATTTCTTGAAGGGGTGAAGTAATAATGAAGTTGTAACTAAATTTTAAAATTCTCAAGGGTTCTTTTTGCCTATTTTCTATACATAAACTTTGAAGTTAGTCATGAATAGCACCACTAAGGCACACAGACAGGGTTTCACTAACATTGAATGCTTGCATAGGCTTAACAAGGACCATTGTGGAGTTGAGCAAAATCTTGTTATTTCTATAAATTAAAAACAGGCATTTCAAAGCATCCTGTTCTGTAACATTTCTTACAAAATCAATGGGATATTTTTGTTGAAGTCAAGACCAAATACAGAAGTGGTGCTGTTCATGCCTCATTCCAAGGGTCTTTCAGTAGTTATGAAATATAGTAGTAGCTTGTTGTTGTTGTTTTACCCCTTCAGATTAGGACATGGTAAGTATATTTATGTCCAGGGCCAATGTTAGGTAAAAATAGAATTATTTATTTTTGATAATCCTCTTTCTGTACTGACTTTAGGTACCCATTTATCCAAACTCTTTTCTCCTCTTGCCCAGGTTCCCAGCACCTTACTTCTTTACCTATGCCTATCTTTTGCACACATATACAAATACATCTCTGGATCTTTTCCCTCATTGTAACTCCATTAACTCATTCATTCATTCATTAGTCCATTAACAACTATTTCTTGCGAGCTGACTATGTGCTTGACAATTTGTTGGATACTGGGTATGCAATGGTAAACAAGACATATATTTCTGTGCTCATGGATACTAGTGCAAAGGGTCAAAGACTAAAAGAGAAAGAATAAAAAAGTAAAGATGAAAACTATCAGAGAGTGATAAGTGATAGGAAGAGAAATAAATAAGTTTATGTTTCAGCAAATGACTGGATAGCTCCAGCAGGAGAAGCCTTCCTGTACTAGGTTCTCCTAGAACTTCACTCTTGGATTTACAAAGTATCAACTACTTTGAAAAATTAATTCATGTTTCTCTATCAACAACTTCCCTTCCTTCCCCCCTTTTAATTAATGTAAGTTCTAATGTTTGCATGCTAGAGATAATAGCATCACCCCCAAAAATTGCTAATAGTAGACATTTCTAGTACCAAAGCCATGAGGTGAAATATTTAGGAGCAGGCCATGGTTTGTCGCCCAGGCTGCCCCGGAGTTTGGCTCTTCTTTATTTCTTTTATAGATTTCTCAGTCTAAATCTGTCTCTTGATCTTTTGGTGCTGCTGGCTTTTTCCACTGCATTGCACAGGAAAGGACTTTTAACCACTCCCTGGAGAGTTGTTTCCCTTTTGTCTTTTTGGCCCTGTCCCCAATCAACCTTGTCTCCCTTCACAGCAGTTGTTGTCTGCCATTGCCTCCTGGACTTGTCAATGTACCCCTGTCATGGATCACGTTGTCTTGTTTTTGCCTCTCTGAAGGCTATTTCATCCAACACACAGAGGTCTTTTTGATTTTAATTTTTTTTTTACTGGAGAGTGACAAGTTGTCTAGAATTTCAAAGAATGAAAGCCTAAATAAAGGCATTTTCTTGTGTCTTAAAAATTCCTTT
The DNA here is from genome assembly GCA_963574435.1 of Cheirogaleus major. Classification (NCBI taxonomy): domain Eukaryota; kingdom Metazoa; phylum Chordata; class Mammalia; order Primates; family Cheirogaleidae; genus Cheirogaleus; species Cheirogaleus major. Next base: position 11,653 of record CAUYPO010019845.1, read on the forward strand.
TGGCTCTATGCAACTTTGGGTTGCTACCTTTCCAAAGAAAATGAAAGGCCTAGATCATTCATTTATAAACTTTATGAGTCTCTGAAATTCTTAAGGGCTGTTTTTCATGCCTTAGACTCCAAACCCTTGTTGTAGGGTTGGTGCAATGCCGGCTGCTAGAGGAGCAGACACAAAACAAACATATCCCAAATGGCCATATTACTCTTCTTTCAAGGAACCCTTAGAGGATTGGAAGATAGGAAAGGAAAGATAGGAAGGAAAACTACATCTATACCCTTCAAATGTGCAAACCTCAAACCAGAAAAACAATCCCAGGATGGTAGAGGAAAGAGGGAAGTTGACTAACAAAATGGTCTGTAAATGAAGCAGATAGAAGAAAGTAAAACTAGCAATACACAGGGCAGGTTTAAATGCTGACTACTCCACATGGCATCATCAGGGTATTGTGAAATAACCCACTGGGACTCAGGAATCAGGCCTGTGAGTTCCTCTCTTGGCCCTGAGCAATACACCTTGGTAGAGTCTTGCTTTGAAGTGTCTTTTCACTCCAAAGGAGAAAATCTTTGTGTCTCTTACTGCCAGTCACTAAACTGTAAAAGTCAGCTCATTGGAATTCTAAAATGTAATGAGATTGTTCAAAAATCCCAATTATAGATTAATTTTCCATGTAATATCAAAAATTTGAGGCTGGAAAGGATCCTTTGATTTTATCTATGACAACACCTTCATTGCACAAATGAGGACGTTGAAATCTATGTAGGGATGAAAAAGTAATACCTTTTCCTCATCCATCTCAGGGGTTATGATTGACACTTCTATTATAAAAGATAGGTTAAAAAGAGAAAAGCATATTAAATATATTTAACAAAGTTTTACACAACACAGGAGGAAATCAATACCCAAAGACCCAGATAAAACTGTGCTTTTATGCTTAGGTTCGATAAAGAACAGACAGTCATGTAAAAGTTTGGATAAAAAGGATATGATCTAGTGGTAATAAACTGGGGAGGGGGAACTTAGCAAGATCTTTTTGTTTAGATTCTTGTTGGCCTTTCTGTGTAGTATTCTTTCCCCCTGAGTATGGGCCAGGACCCCTTTGGAATGAAGTACTTGCAGGCAAGGTAGGTCAGGGAATTCCTTTATGGTCAGCTTTCACACAGAAATACAGAGGAAGGTATTTCTGAGGCCTTCTCAATCTCCTTCAGTTCAGAATGTCTTGGAGTATGGTTTTCTGAGCATCAAACCTAAATAGGTAGACTGATTTGCTCACTGAAGAATAGTGAAGTGAAAAAACTGATAAAATATATAACCTCTAATCCACATTCTGCTATTAAATTAGATTTTGACTTTTAGAAAAAGATAAACCTTGGAAGGATATAATGGAGGAGGTAATAAAGAGAGGTTGATTAATGAGTACAAATATACAGTTTGATAGAAGAAATAAGACCTAGAGTTTGAAAGATCAGCAGGGTGGCTATTGTGTATAATAATTTGTTGTACATTTCAAAATAGCTAGAAGAGAATAATTCGAATGCTTCTAGCATAAAGAAAAAACAAACATTAAGAAGATGGATATTCCAATTACACTGATTTGGTTTTTACAAATTCTATAAATATATTAAATTATCACATGTACCCTGAATGTATATATCTATTATGTACCAATAAATAAAAGTAAAATTAAAAAGGAAAGTTATTTAATATTTATAAAATAAATTATATACAGTATATAATAAACAGAAATTCAGAAAACCATATAGAATATGACAGATTTTATAAAGGATGCTGAATTAATGGCTGACGGTCTCTTATTCATTAAAGCGCTTCATCCTATAAAAATTTCTAGAGTATTTAATCCTAAAAAAATAGAATCGTCAGTTACATGTTGTAACTTTTTAGGAGAGAGAAGCTTTTAAACTCTTAGTATATATATTTTGGGATGTCCCTTAGGATATTACACAATTTAGATTTAGGAGTTAAAACAAGTATGAAGCACGACTGCTTAGATGAGTAATCTCCAAATATTTTTTATTCTACACCTCATTATATACCTTCTTGGATTAAAAGTAACCAAATTTATTCATACAGACCCACTATGGTATATTTTTTGTTCATAAATTATATCTACATATTGCTAAACTAATATGTAATTACAAAACATTTAAAATATACACAAGAAATATTAAAAATAAGGCAACAGTAGAACGAATATTTTATTAATACATTATTTTATTGGTAACAATATAAAATTGTTTTTTAAAGTAATGTTTATTGTTGAAAGCAAATATTCTTCATTTTTTAAAAAATATTAATTTAATACTTTCTGTCCCAGTGATTCAAAATCTGAATATGGCTTATTTTACATTGGGTAGTAATAGCTGCTTCAGCTTTAAAAGATTACTAACAGGCTATAGGTCTCAGCTGGAAAAAGTGTGTCTTGGGTTGCATTTATTAAGTCTTGAGATTCAATTTTTCTTCTCATCCATCAATTTTGAATAATTTTTGTCAAAATTCAGCTAGTAAAATATCATCTTCTCTAATGTCAATCTATCGTTCCTGAAAAGTAATTAGAAAATGATCTATGAATTCAAAATACATTAGAAATGTATGGAAAATGCTTAGACTAGAATATTTTAATTTTAAGATTATTATCTGTGCAGTTGAGACTCTTAATATATATAAATTTAATCAACAAAGTAATGTAATAATGGAAAAAATCCCCCTCAAATTCTCTTTATGTAAGAGGTGACTATTGAAAAGCTGTTTCTTTCTCACTTACTGATAAAATGCCCCTGTTATCTTGAAAGGTCAAATTAATTGTGCTAATTTAAAAAAAAAGTCCTGCTACATAACATACTACTGACAGTAACTGTTAGGGTTTAGAATATATGTCTTTTGGTAAAAGTGTTTAGCTCATCTTTAAACTCAATAACACGTATATAGGTTGAGTGAGAGCACCAGTATAAAAACTCTAAATTTGTCTTGTTAAATATCAGCAAAATTGAATTTCTTTTTCTCTCTTTTTTTGGAAAAGTTACATTTAGTATTGTTTTCATTTTTCTAACACTCTTATTTTTCATACTTGGGCCTTTATTGATTAAAACGTCTCTTTAATTTCTTTTCTCTTTTTTATCTGACAAAGGAAAATTCTTTCTTTTTTTTTCTTAATTCAAAACCTACCTAACAGATACAGTGAACACTATTTGAGTGAGGGGCACACTTCTCACTTTAAATAAAATAAATAAATAATGGACATCTAATGTTTTCTTCCCCAAACCAATGGATCAGGTTGCATGTCCCGTATCCCTTTGCATGCATATGTTAGTTATTTATCTATGTTGTCTCTTGGATTCAAATCCACCCTTTTATATTCTGCTCAGTAAAGCTGAAAGAGGGAAAATACAGTTTATATTTTCCAGATGCCTTTGCTAGCTGGCTTTCCTTTGAGTTCTGTCAATAAGAGGCAATGGAGGCAGATTGGGATACAGGAAGAGGAGAGAACTTTGTTGTGTTTTCTTGATTTCCTATTAGCATTGCCTTAATAGTAGCAATATATTGAGGCAGAAGCAGTTCAACCAGAAGCCCAAATTTACTGGAGTTTCCAGTTTCTTTCAGTGCCCCCGGAGCCAGCCTTATCATACCCATCAGAGGTCCCAGAAGGAACCTGGAGGTGTTCCTTTCTTAAAAATCTGAGCACTAACTCGGCAAGAGATTCCTCTGAGTTTCTAGGATTTAGCAGCCATAACTCTTCCCTCCTTTTCTCCTAGAAGAATGCTGGTATCTACTCCTTAAGTTATTATCTCTAGGTTAAAACAGTTTTACTCTTTTGTACTTTCACTCCTTCAAAACCTGTGCCACCAATTCTTTATAAATTTTTTTCTTGGAATACCCATCATGGTTTCAGTTTTCTGATTGGACCTTCTGTTTGTAAAGATACAAACACATAGAGTGAATGTACAAAATCAAAGGTGGACTCTTTATGTAGTGGTTATTGTGCTACTCAACTGATTGAGATACCAAAAAACCTTACAAGTCCCCGTCTCATTAATGACAGTGGGAAAACAAATATGACTAGATATGTTAAAAATCCATATGTGAAAAGCAAAACTTTGTAATTTTTAAGAAAATTACAAATTAAGAAATTACGAATTCATGCAGAAGAATTAGGAAAGAGGTTTAAAAGAGGAAGTAAAATTCACAAGTTATAAACAAAATAATTGATAAATTTTACTATATTTAAGTATAAAATACCTGTCACAAAAGATATCATAAATGAAAGATAAGTAATACAGTGGGAGAAGATATTTATAGTGCTCATAACTAATAAAGCATTAAAATCCAGAATATTAAATACTTTTAAAGCCAACAAAATACAAACAGTCCCATGCAAAATTGAATAAATGACTTAAATAAATAATTAATAAAATGGAAACTTCAACGGTTAACAGATAGATTAGAAGTTTCTCAACTTTACTTGTAAACATGAAAATGCAAATTAAAGTAACAATAAGACCATTTCATCATGGAAGCAAAATTTAAGATTCTGAAAATGCCAAATATTGGCAATAATGTTGAGAAAGAGATGCTCCTATATATTGCAGCAATATAAATTGTCTCAAGTTCTTTAGAGTGTAAATTGTTTCAAGTTCTTTGAAGAAAGATTTTGATGTATCTGATACAGGTGAAGATTTGGGTATCCTATGTACACTCTGAAATTCTAGTTATATAATATATATAAGGAGACATGAGCTAGAATGTTTGATGTAACATTATTTGTAACAGCAACAAACTTAAAATGATCTAAATGTCCATTATAACCACTTCGGTAGGGCGCTCACCAGCCGAGAAACCTTGCCCACAGCCAGCACTCATAGTCCGCAGGATAGTTTGTGCTGTGCATTGACGACGAATCCATTTTGCTCTTGTGTGATGAGGAAAGCTTTAAAGCACTGAAAGCTTGTTTTACTTTACAGGCAGCTTTAGGAAAATAACTATATTAACTCCTACTAAGGACTTGTTAAAAGGACACAGATTCATAGTAACTTATTAGCTGAACGTACACACTGCAACTGCAGAGATAAAAGTAAAAGCTTTTGGCTGTCGACTAAAGTTGATGCTTGGCTGTGCGCCTTCATATCATGGCTGTGACGCTTGCGTTCATCTGTGG
>CAUYPO010019850.1:0-11209 GCA_963574435.1 Cheirogaleus major
TACAGGCTCACCGCTCGCTGGCGGCGGCCGTCTCTGGACTGGTGTCCGCAGGTCTCTCCAACCGCTGGGGAGCCCGCCAGCAGTCCGAGATGCAAGGGAGGGGAAGTTAACCGCTCCACCTACCCTTGCCGCTGGTCTCCAGACTGCTCACTCCGGAGGTCCCTCTTTCCAGTTCTCCTCCACAACCTCCTCCCGTGGAGTCTCCCATAGTCTCCAGCACCCCTCCTTCCGACCCCCATCCTATGTATGGTCGTCTGCTTGCTTCTTTCTTCTATTGTCTTCTAGAAGCTGTCTTTTCTGCGGAGACGCTCTGTCTGGCGGTGTTTCTCCTCATTGTGGTTTAGATTTGCACTTCCCTGGTGATTGGTGATGCTGAAGACCTGTGCATACGCCTGCTAGCAACTTTTATGTCTTCTCTGGAAAAATGTCTATTTAGAATTCTTGGCCCATTTTCAAATCAGGATATTTATTGTTATTATTATTTACTATTGAATTGCGCTAGTTCCTTATATTTTTTGAATATTAACACTTTATCAGATATATGATGTTTAAATATTTCTTCCAATCTGTAGGAAGCTTTTTCATTATGTTAATTGTTTCCTTCGTTGTGATGTTTCCTTTAGTTTGATATAGTGCCACTTGTTTATTTTTGCTTTTTTTATCTGAGCTTTTGGTATGATATTCAAAAAATTATTGCTAAGGCCAATTTTGTCATTTAATTAGTGTGAAATTATCTCTGATTTCCCTTCAATTTTCTCATTGAATGTTTACATTTTGAGAAATAGAAAGATAGAATCTAGTGGATAATTATTTTGATGTTATTTTCTGACAATATTATGAAAAGATTACTAAAAATTCATTGGTCTACCTCAAAAAGAAATGAAAATTGTGACTAATAGTACATAGTACACATTCATTAAGAACAAGTCAAGCCAACTGGGGAACCAAAGGATGACATATTGAGGCAGCATGAACCATTTGACAAAATATCTCAAGCAATCCCAGTGTGAAAGCTAGAGAGGCATAAACCCTGTGGTGGCATGTTTATAGTGACTGTTTAAATAGGAAGATTTCTTCTGTGAGGTTTCTTCCTTGGGCTTTCCCAACTCAAATATTATATTAATGATTTCAAAGAGAAGAGTTGTGGTATTCTCATCACACTTTTGGAAAAGAATAGAGTAGCCAATGCCTTTCATGATACTGTCAGGATTTTGTCAGACCAAATAAATAAAATCAAAGTTAATAATTTTAGATGTAAATTACCTCATAAAGATTAAGGAAACTCATTGTACTAATGTACATAATAGGGAATAAGGTAATTTAACATTAAGGTAAATTAACATTAAGTACAAGTTAAATTTACTCAACAAATACTTGTTGAGCATCTACTATGTGCCAGGCACTGATGTTGAGCATCTACTATGTGCCAGGCACTGTGCTAGACCTATGGGTGGAAAGATAAAGAAGATAAACATCTTCCCTCTCTCATCAACTAGAAAGAGCCTATATTCTAGTTGGTGTGACAAAAATTAATGATTTTTTGTAAATGATTATACAAACAAAATAATGATTTCAGAAGTGGTAGAGACAGAGGAAAAGGAAGGCATATCAAGAAAAAGCTCAATGAGGAGGGATTATTTTAGATAAAATAGCCAGTCCCCTTTGAACCTGTGATATTTACACTGAGATGTGGAGAAAGAGGCTAATCACATGAAAAGGCATGGCAAGAATTTTCCATGTAGGACAGATAAATGCAAAATTCTTGAGGCAGAAAAGAGCCTGGTGTGGTCTAGAAACAGATAATAGGCTGCGATTGATGGATCATGAAAAATATATGATAACAGAGGAGAAAATATATGATAACATTGTAAGGGTAAGAAGAGGCAGAAACATGATTTTATTGTAATATGTTGGAGGTGGTATAGGAAATATCTGTAGATGGATTAGATGCTGAAAAATAGAATTAGGGAGCAGAAAGATTTAAGACTCTCTCCCAAGTTTCTGGGTTTGAGCAAGTATGATGTGGCTGCATCATTTTCTAGAGACAAGTTAGGCTGAAAAAGATTTAGGGAAGATTCAAGATTTCCATATTGGCCATGTTATGTTAAAGGTGTATGTAAGATCTTTCAGTGGAGGTGTAAAATAGTCAATTAAATATATAAGAGGAAAGGTCTGAGTTAGTGACATCAATATCAAGGTCATCAGTACAGAGCTGGCATTTCAAGCCTTGTGAATATATGAGACCATCTCAGGTGAGAGACTAGGCAAAGGATAACAGAGGGTTTACGGATGAACAGGTAGGAGCTTAGCATGTAGGGTTTGGGAAGAGAAAAAACTGGTGAAGGAGATCAAATAATGGCCAATGAAGATAATGAAAACTCAGTAGTATTAGAGGGCATGGAAGCCAAGAGGGAAAAATATTTTTAAAATGAGGGGAAAAAATCAGCTTACTCAGATGGAATCAGATGAGAACCAAAATGCTATTGGATTTGGCAATTTGGAGATCTTGACAAATGCGGATTCAGTGAAGTTAGAGGCAAATAAGTTAGATAGATAGAGTAGGTGAGAATAGACACAAGAGACATAAAAGAGAAAATGAGAGGTAAGGAAATGGAGGCATTATGTTTAATCAAATAATTTTAGAAGTTTCTGTAAAAGGAGCAACAACATACTGGAGTGGTGGCTAGAAAGAGATGTGTCAAAGGGGGTGTTGATTTTTAATGAAAAGGCTGAACCCAAAAGAACAAATGACACTACAAAAAAGACACCTGAACTCAAATGTTTATAGCAGCACAATTCACAATTGCAAAGTTGTGGAAACAACCCAAGTGCCCATCAATACATGAGTGGATTCATAAAATGTGGTATATGTATACCATGGAGTACTATTTAGCTATAAGAAACAATGGCGATCTAGCACCTATTGTATTTTCCTGGATAGAGCTGGAACCCATTCTACTAAGTGAAGTATCCCAAGAATGGAAAAACAAGCACCACATGTACTCACCAGCAAATTGGTATTAACGGATCAACACCTAAGTGGACATACAGGAATAACATTTACTGGAGGTGGGAGGAGGGAACGGGTATATACATACATAATGAGTGAGATGTGCACTGTCTGAGGGATGGTCACGCTTGAAGCTCTGACTTGAGGGGGGAGGGGGGCAAAGGCAATATACGTAACTTTAACATTTGTACCACCATAATATGCTTTAATAAAAAAGAAAAAAAAAAAGAAAGAAAAGGCTGAAAGCATGACAGCATGCTCATGTGAATCCAGTAGCAATGAAGAAAGTTGTGATAACAGCATGATCAAAATTCTTGATAATGCTGGAGGGAACAGGCTGCCTTTTCATATTGCCAGAGTTCTTATGCTGGTTCCTTCTCATCTGGAACCTCCTCCCTCAGCTCAAAACAGACAGCTTTGTGGGTCACCTGTCCTACTCTGCTGCCCAGTATAGAGAGGTAGAGGCACACTGCCTTTCAGCTCATGCAGGTAGGTACCCACCATGGTGTTGCTGGGTTGGTTGGACCTCAGACCCCCGGGAGAGTGTTCAGGTGCCAGCATTGGTGAAGTAGGTTAGGTTATCCCCAGTTCCCAGGCCCCTGGATGGCATGCTTGAGTCCTGGGGAGCTCTCAAGCCTCCTTGGGGTCAGGTGATGCTTCTTCCAGCTCAAGCAGGAGAAAGGCAGAGGCACTGTGCTGGAAGGAAAATCAGAAACAGACAAGAAATACAGATAAATATTGGTTTGTAGCTTTGGATATAAGAACGTGAGGGGCTTTCATTTTCTACTGTTTTCTCAGAGAAGTATGAGATGATGTCAATAGCTAAGTCTGAAAGGGTAGAAGAATTTGTGTGAGGTTTGAGAAAAGAAGATAAGGTAAAGAATAATAATTGTGTGGGGAATACATTAATAAAAACAAGACTTCTGGAGCAACATAGTATTATTATATGGAAGAATTGAGCACCGAGTTGAGGTTTGTGATAATGAATTTAAAGTAAATTAGTCAGCTCAATTGGTTTACCTGTAAGATCTTCAGCTACCATGCTGCCATCACTCAAGAAAATGGTAGGGTTCACCTAACGTTGGGATTTGCCAGGGAGAACATTATGATAGAAGAGAGGAGGAAGGGACTTAAAGGTATTTTAGATTAGTGATTAAACGACAGAGTTTGAAATCTATATTGGACAATGAGGGGAGCAAAGACATCTGTGGACTTATGGATGGTGAAAAAGAGGTAGGATAAAGGGGTTGGAATTTTTAAAAAAGTAACACCAGGGTAATTAGGGAAAGTTTACTTGTAAAATTCTATGTGGTGAATGGAGTGAGATGTTTGATGCTAAGCATTCATTCGACAGTGCTACAATGTCCAGTGACGATAAATTCTAGGATGTGACCATAGAAGTGGGTGACCGAGGGAGAAGGAAGGAAATTATCATCGGAGTTGAGGAAGTCAAGAACTAAGGGCCCAGGGTGTGGGGATGGTCTATCACATGGATGTTAGGATATTAGGTCAAAACTGTGTTGTGCTTGTACTTCCTAAATGCTTGTGTGATCTTAGGCTGCATTAATGAAGGTGTAATGATTAGAACAAGGAAGATGATAGTTATGTTCTATGGAACACTGGTAAGCATTTACTTCAGTAATATCTTCAGTACTGTGTTCCATACTTTAAAAGGAATCATGCCAAACAGAAAAAGAATCCAGGGCAAGAGGAAAGGATGGTGAGAAAAATTTTAAATATATCATAAGAGAAAGAGTTGAAGAGATTGAGGGCATTTAGACTGGAAAAGAGAAAACCTTAGGTGAAACATGAAAGTTGTTCTCAAATATTTAAAGTGCTATCATATGGAAATAAACTAGATTCATTCTGTGTTTTTTTATGAGGTAGAATTGGTCAAAGACTGGATGTTTCAGGAACACATATTTCAGCACAATGTAAAAAAAGAACTTTCTTCCAAAGTTGTCCAAAGACAAAATATTTTTTGGAAAATATTAAAGTCTTATCATTAAAAGTGTTCAATCTGGTAGGCATATTGACAAGGAACTTCCACAATCAGAGGTTAATGTCCTTCAAATGTCTGTAGTATATAACTTTATCAAAGTCCAAAATAAAATTCTTAATGTGATGATGAATTATTCATTGTCTATGTATTTATGTGTGTGATATCATTAATATTTTACTTCTTTTATTTCACTCTTTCAAATATTTGTGACAAATTGAATATGATAAAGTATAAAAATTATCAGACCTAGAATTAAAATTGCCATATTTGAACCCTAGCTATACTGTTTATTAGTTCCTTAGCTTCATGTTTACACATGAATCACTGCTTGGTTAATGAGGCTATGGTTAATGCAATATTTTTTTGGAGAAAGCAGGTAAAAAAAGGTACTAAGGTTTATGTAAATTAGTGAATTCTCAAAAAGTGTATGTTCCATACTAGGTATTCTGAATGGCATAAAGAGAATTTAATAGCATGTAAAAACTCTCAAATTTTTTGGATATTCCCACTATGAGGAAAGTCATTAGTAAGGATGAGATGAAAAAAACAAAAGGGACTGTAGCCAAAATAATAACCCTGTTATACAACTAACAGCCAGTTTATGCCACCCTGGAGACTGTATATAATATTATATAACTTTCTATATCAGTCTTTCACACCTTTACATTGACTTGAGTCTGTTGGAGTCTTCCCACAAGGCTTAAGAAAATAAAGGAAAAAGATTCAGTATCACTCTACCAATCATCCAAATTAACTAAGAGAAACAAAATTTTGCATATCTTGGTTTCAGGGATTTACATTGGGTATCAGTAGTATATTTATGATATGGTCGGACAGAGCCTCAGTATGCCATGGAATCAAGAGGCCGTCACCTGGAATTAGAAACCTTGGGTTTGACCTCTTCTCTTCTAGGCATCGTTGGATGAATCCTTTAGTGTTCTTCAGCTCCAGTTCTTTCCTAACCTGTGATACTAATTCCAATTTCACTCACCTCATAGTTTTGATGTGAGGAGCAAAGTGGAGGGGCCTACATTTAGTGGTGGGGCTACAGGTGGATGCATACACATGTTATTTATTTTTATTTTTCATAGATATTCTTCAAGGAAGTTACTAATTTGCACATTTGTTATTTAGAAATGATTGCCGAGGCTCAGCAATCTAAGTAACCTACCAAAGGTCACAAGCAGTAACCCAGCCAACACTGAATGCTAGTTTACTAATTTCATTGCCCCAAATTTTTCCATAGCACCAAAATGAAGCAATGTGTGTCAGAGTTTTCCAACGGTAAAGCATTTATTTATTCTAGCAATAGCAAAAAGTTATACTAGAAAAGAGACTTAATGATAGTATACTACTTGGCTCTGCAGCAAATAATATTTACATAATTATAATAAAACAAACTCTGTCTACTGATTTCACTAAAAATAGGTTCATTGGGAGGACAGGGTTTTAGAAGACAGTAACTAAAAGTAATAACCAAAAAGCAATAGTAGTAGCATATTATTTAAAATGTACAAGTAATTACTAAAACAATTAGATTCAATAAAAAATGAAAATAAAGCGTTGTACTAGGAGTAGAGAGCACAACAAGAAGAAGCTATTGTTTTCTATTATAAGCTTTTTATTGCTACTTAATTTTTAACTATGTTCATGTATTACATTGGTAAACATAAAATACGGAAAATGGAGAAAACTTTTAAAAGTTTGCTGAGGCCATTCTGTAAATACATTGCATTTTATGTTGAGCTTTTGAGAGCATTGCAGAATTGGTCTTGTTCTTTACATTTTCATATTCTGAAAAGTTAGAATATTTTGTTACTATTTAAGATTTCAAAAAAAGAGAGCGGTTATTAGGTCCCTATAAAGAGTATTCTTATGTTTACCAAGTTTGAAAAGCTGAATTCTTAATCCGTGGTCAGTATTTGCTTTTTCTACTAAAGTATTTTGGTTAAGGTGAAAACACCCAGCAGGATGAATGTAGAAATCTATAGTAAGGCTATAAGAAATCTTGGTTATGCTATGTCCAGAAATACTCCCATGATCTTGCTTCCTTCAATTAGAGTGCCAAACTTCACTAGGTATTTTTGGAGTTTAGATACAATGAAATGATGAGTAAATTCCTTGAGGGCTAAAACGATATGACCAAGAAAAGACAAGTCTTTCCTGAATCACAATATGAATATGACAGGTAAAGTACTGGGTCTTATGCTTGGCCATACTCAAAAAGCATAAGGGAAATAGGTATCTTTAGCTAAAGGCGCCTATTTTTAGTTGACAGATTGATAAAATGAAAATATATGCCAATCAAGTATATATTTCCTAACTTTTACAGAGAAGATTTTCTTCCATGCTCATGTGTATGTATATATAAATATGTCCATGCATATGTATTATATACTTATATTCAAAATATGAATATATAAAAAGTTATGACTGATTTTATATCCCAACATAGCAACTTTGTTTATCTAACTACATGCTGTCCTTTGGATAATAGTTCTTTTGGATAGTACTATACTTATGCTAATATTCTCCTTAAATTTAAAAGTCCTTTTTTTTTTAGACAGAGTCTCACCCTGTTGCCCAGGCTAGAATGCCATGGCGTCAGCCTAGCTCACAGCAACCTCAAACTCCTGGGCTCCTACTAGAGCAATCCTACTGCCTCAGCCTCTTGAATTGCTGGGACTACAGGCATGTGTCACCATGCCTAGCTAATTTTTTCTATATATATTTTTAGTTGTCCAGCTAATTTCTTTCTTTTTTTTTTTGTTTTTAGTAGAGACAGGGTCTCGCTCTTGCTCAGGCTGGTCTCAAACTCCTGAGCTCAAACTATCTCCCCGCCTTGGCCTCCCAGAGTCCTAGTATTATAGGCGTGAGCCACCGTGCCCAGCCTAAAAGTCCTTTTTTAAAAAATTGCCTCATTTGGTAATGCATCCTATTAATGATTATTGAAGATAGATTTTGGAAAATCAATGACTTTGGGGAACAGCCAAAAGTATTTGGAATGAATTGTTAAGATGAGTGAGCAACCTGAATCATAGGGTTATGAATTAACTATAAGTTTCAATGATAAAGTATGAGATTATATCTCTTGTTGGTTAAAGTAAAAATCTCTAAAGGAAACCCAACAGCAAGTTCCACATGTGCTTTTAAAATTGTGTCATCACTGGGTTATGCCTTGAGTCTTGACAGCTGATCTTCTTCAACAGAAAACTGCAGTTTTGCTCAAGACAGCAAAAAACAAAAGACAAACCAAAAAAAATCCAGTCATTTTATGGCCATACTCTACACATGAGTCCAGATATATAGACAAGGAATAAATATTAATTATTATTAATAAAAAATATTAATTAAAGAAAAATGGCTAGAGTTAAAGAAATCAGCCAGGGGGAAGTAGAAAGGGGTTAACAGAACATAAGTCTGACCCTCTACAGGTCCTTTTGCCACCAGCTATCGAGAGCTTCCTAAGAAATAAAGTCAATCCAGGGAAAAGCTGGTTTAAGAGAGGGAGAGAGCACATGCTTGATGGCAGTCTTTGCCTTCTTTGATCCAGCTACTTCTGCAGAGAGATATCCCTAAACTTCATAATTAAATGGTCCAATAAATATACTTTCAAAATTTTTATTTATCTATTTATTTTTGGTGGCGATGACAGAGGAGGAGGCAGAGGAGATGGAGAGAGAAAGTGAAGATGGAGAACTGGGGATAAATGGGAATGAATGAAAAGGCTGAATCTACCCAGGGGAAATTAATGCTATCTTTGAGAAAGATGAGGAAGTTGGGAAAGCTGATGAGTTTGAGGAATTGGAGAAAGGATTAATCCAATATTTAAAAAAGCAATTTTGGGAGGAGGATGTGATATATTTTTTCAGGGAACTTACATTGCTACTTATGCTTGTGCTTCTAATGTCACCTCAATCTAAGAAGTTACAAGCCGAATGGACCTCCCTTAAAGGAGCTTGCTGTCTAACATCTGATATATATTTTGTATTTATATAACCCTTCTAAAATAGGTAGTATAATTATTCTGGTTTTCTAGATGGAAAATATGGAAATTAGTGAATTGAAACTTGCTCAAACAATAAATTTCAGAGCTAGGATTTGACCCTGTTCTTGATTTCAGACTACAAGGTCCTGAACAACCCTGTTGTATATACTGTTTCTAGATATCTTACATTTTCTGCAATCTAAATTTAATTATACATTTTGTGTATCTTTAGTAATGGAAAAGTACACTAGAAGATAAATCTAAGTTTCCGAGACTGTAGATTTCAACTGAATAAACTTGATAAAACTGATAATGAACTATATACAACTTATGCATAATATTGTATTGAATGAAATAAACTTAATGTTTCATTCCATATTGTCTATAATACTCAAACTAATAATAGTGATAATTATCATCAGTAAAATATTTCTGTAAATCAGAAAACATGCAAACAATACCAGTTTAAGATGAATAAAGATTTCTAGCTGGAAATTATATCATACAAGTCTGTGTACTTTCAATTCACTCTAAATACTATATATTGTCCCTGATCCATGTACCAAACAAAATCTTAATGTTATTGGTTTTGCTTATCACTTTTACCCATAGCATCTCGTTGAACTAAGCTAATAGTACTATCTGCATGGTGCTTTCTACTTATTAAACACTTGAATTATTAAAGTCTTTCTTTATCTTTCTTGGTACTACTCATGGCAATGTCAGCACTGATCTGTCCTTTGTCCCAGGTAAAAGTTACTACTTCTTTCATTTTCCTAAAACAAATACTGTTTTGTACAAAACCAATTAGGAGGAAGGTATAAGAATGTCAAGAGGAAGGTTAAGCATCCAACGTCCCCTTTGTGGGCAGATCTCACTTTTTTGGGTATCCTTGCAGGGATGATCTCCTAATCATAGAATCCTGTAGCCAGAGGAAAATGGACAGATCGTCTGGTCAATGTTAGACTAATTCGTGATGCCCTTCTCCAGCAATCCAGAAATAAGCTTCAGTGAGAACAATTGGAATTATAAACTTTCTTTTAACGGCAGCCATTATTTTTGAAAAATTAATATTTATTTGAACATGTTTCTTATGCTAATAGAAATCAGTTTTATTGATGCTTAAATTTTTAAAGCAATAAACTAAACTGGAAAAACTGGATGCAGTAGTTTCTTTTGTTTTGATCCTTCCCCTCCTCAGGAAGATGTTTTAAGATATTTTAATTATTGCTTGAGAAAAATCTCTACAACTGTTAAAAGCAACTATTGGCTTAAAAGCAACTAATCCATCATCTACTCATCTTTATCATAATTATCTCAAAGTCATAAAGATTATATTTCTAAAGCCAGTGACATGATATTTCAGGATTATATTAAAAAATTTGGTTCTAAGAGGTCACACTGGTGTTGTATATGCATTTGTATGAAATTAAAACTTAAGATAGATTTAAAAAATATTATAGGTGTATACAATATGATCTTTCATGATAATGCTGTCAGAATTTTAAAGCTTTCTTACATGTTTAATGAACTATCTCATATGGTGTTTAAACGTTTTTTACCTCTTTAACAAAGCTTCACAGATACCATGAAATTCACATGATCTGTTAAGAATTAATGTAGTAATTTGACAGACTCTTGAAATTTTAAGCATAGTCTAATTATTACTCAAATAAAAAAGCAAAGATTATGCTAAACTGCTCCTAAAGCTGAAAGAAAGATTCACAAGTATTAATTCTTAAGTATTATTCCAATATACTGGTTTTTGCTTCCATACACTTAAAGAAAAACATTGTCATTGTCTTCTAATCTGTTATTGTTTCTGTTGGTCTGGACAATGGGCTGCAGTCTGAATTAGCTGTTAAGTGGCCTTTCCATGGTTGGTTTTAAGATCAATGTGGATCATTTGAACCCTTAGGAAAAACAACAAAGAATTATAGTTTATAGATATCATTTTAGTTGTTCTATACTTCATTTCTCTCTCTCTCTTTCTCTCTCTCTCTCTCTCTCTCTCTCTCTCTCTCTCTCTCTGTGTGTGTGTGTGTGTGTATGTGTGTGTGTAAATAAGAGGTAGTGGCTTCAAGAAGCAATGGAAAGAGTTGGGCATAATAAAGCTAATTTGATCAAAGTGACAACCAACCTGGATGATTTAGCCTCCTATGAGTGTTTCTTGCTCTGAATCACCTGCCTTGCCTGTTTACTGACCATT
>CAUYPO010019854.1:0-21630 GCA_963574435.1 Cheirogaleus major
TCGACCCCTTTCCCTATCTCTCTAAGGAAAAATAAAATAAAATTTCTTTCTTTAAAACTATTTTCATCTTTGTGTTGAGAATTCTTTCTCATCCTGCACTACGAGTCCCTACCCTAATGAGAAGGGAATCCCCAGAGCCCCTCTTACTGCT
Organism: Cheirogaleus major; assembly: GCA_963574435.1. Lineage (NCBI taxonomy): Eukaryota > Metazoa > Chordata > Mammalia > Primates > Cheirogaleidae > Cheirogaleus > Cheirogaleus major. The sequence goes on from CAUYPO010019854.1 coordinate 152, forward strand.
TTCAGGTCAGGAGGTGCTGTAGTTTGACCCCCAGTTTCAGCTTAGCAATTTCCTCACCCCTTTAACCTAGAAAATTATTACTCAATCCATGGATTGTGGATTTATGTGCTTCCCTTGGGGGCCTCCCTGACTCTTAGGCCAGCTTGGGGCTCTGATCTCCACTCCTAGAAGACTCTATCATTAGCAAGCAATTACATGGAGATATTACTTAAGTGTGCTGCCAGCTGGGTCTGTGGCCTGTGTGGCCTTGTTATCTCCATAGAGTTTGCCCAGTTAATTGTGAATTTCAGATATGGGACATACTTACACTAAAAAATATATTAATTGTTTATGTGAAATTCAATTTTAACTTGGCATCCTTTTTTTGTCTTTTGTCGTTGGTTTGTTCTTGTCATTTTTGCTCAATCTGGCAACCCTTTCTCCATGGTAGAGTATAGTATTTGGGTGGCAGGGAGGGCTTGGAAATTCTTGCTAAGCCAGCCAGATTCTGAGAGAGCTGCTTGAAAGATGGGATGAAAAGACACAGGGTGACCACATGGCAGCTATCCCACAACTCCTAGCGGCAGAGGGTAGGCCTCTTTGTATATCACCACATTTAAATTAATTTGGAAAAACCACTTCTTTTCTTCAGGCTGTCAGAAGACAAAATTACAACACATTTAGTTTAAAGATCTTTTTTTTTCTTTCAGACAGAGTTTCACTCTGTCGCCTTGGCTAAAGTGTAGTTGAAAGATCATAATTGGCTTTATTTACGATTCTAGAATCAGGCAGCACCCTATTCTATGAAACAGAATGAATGTTCCCATGAGCTGAGCAGAGAAGGTTGGTTTTATAGTCAGAAAAGGGCTGAGGAAGCAGAAACAGAAGACAAAAAGCAGATTGGTTGTTTGAAGCTACTTTCCTGGAGAAGGTTAAAGCAGAGGAGACTTCCTTATGACGCTGGCTAAAACTGGCCTGCTTGAGGACTTGGCTGTCATGTCTCACTCTCCTGATTCCTCAGAAGGCCGGATGGACAGCTTCGCTTTGGCTGGGACATGGGACTTCAGCACGAGTGACTCTACTTCAGTTTGGTCTCTTGGGCCCAGTGTGGGAGCTCAGTGCAAACCAATGACATTCTATGAATTATAGTTAAATACAAGAGGCCTTGACTTCTTCACGTGAAAATTCAAAGGATTAGACCACTGGATCCTTAATCTATGAAAGCCGTGGACCTCTCTCCAAAAAATATGCTTATACTTGGAAAATTAGGTGTAGTTTCAGAGGGATTACAACCCCCACTTGAAGGCCTTCCCTGGGCCTGGGTCTCCTGTAAGGGCAAATAGAAACTAAAAATACGAGGCTTAATTTCCTGTTAAAAATAATGGGAAGAGATTTGCCTCTCTTCTCCTTTTTTCAAAATTTTTCTCTATGCTTTTCAAACGTAAATAACTCTTTATAATGGCTTTAAAAGTCTCTGGTGGGCCTCAGGAATGTTTCTTTGAGGACCTGGGAGCATCTTTTTCTTTTTATTTCAGCATATTATAGGGGTACAAATATTAGGGTTATGTGTATTGCCCATGCCTCCCCTCCCCCCTCGAGGCAGAGTTTCAAGCATGACCATCCCCCAAACATTGCACATCTCACTCATTATGTTTGTATATACCCATCCCCTCCTCCCCCCTCCCACCCGCCCAACACCCGATAAATGTTATTCCTATATGTCCACTTAGGTGTTGATCCGTTAATACCAATGTGCTGGTGAGTACATGTGGTGCTTGTTTTTCCATTCTTGAGATACTTCACTTAGTAGAATGGGTCCCAGCTGTATCCAGGAATATACAAGAGGTGCTATATCACCGTTGTTTCTTAAAGCTGAATAGTACTCCATGGTATACATGTACCACATTTTGTTGATCCACTCAGGTATTGAAGAGCTTTAGATTTACAGTGAAATTGAGAAGGTACAGAGATATCCCATATACCCCCTATTCACACGTATGCATAGCCTCCCCCATTATCAACATCCCCCAACAGAGTGGTACATCGGCTACAGTTGATGAAGCTATATTAGCACAACATTATCACTTACAGGCCATACTTTGTGCTAGGGCTCATTCTTGTAGTATGTTCTAGGAGTTTGAAAAAATGTATGATGGCATGTACCCACCATTACAGTATCATACAGAGTATGATACACACGCCCTAAAATTCCTCTGTGCTCCACCTATTCATTCCTCCCTCCCCACTAACCCATGGCAACCATTAATCCTTACACAGTCTCCATATTTTACGGGCTAGGCAATTTCAAGATGTCGTCTCATAATTTTAAAACAGCCACAAGTACAATGTAACTTAAGTTTTGAAAAATGAAATGACATATTAAAACTATACATCTGTTGGATGGGCCTAGATGATCCATAGGTTAGCTGGGGCAGCAGATGGGTTGGGGAGCTCAAGCAGAGAGGAACAAAGACCTTAGGAAACCCATGAGGGCAAACAGAAACACACATTTGTCTCTCGTATTTGCCCACTTTGATGGTGCAGGTGACTTGCCGGAGAATCTGGTGCCTTTAACCATGGAGCTCATCACGCACCTGGCCCAGGATTTGGAGAAGTTGAAGAGAGAGCTCTAGAGGGATTGGGAGGATCTGTAAGTCATAAAGCTTCCCCCACCTGACCAGGTGAGCCAGCACATGAGCGAAGATGTGTAATGTGCCATAGTGCCTGGCAACGTACACCCGCCTTCCAATTCATCCCTTTCCAAAGCTCATGAAAATCTCTCTTGTAGCCATCTGTCACTTAGAACCACTCAGAAAAGCGAATTCTGGGGAAAGCAAGTTGAATCATGTTAAGTCACGTCACCAGAGAGATCTAGTGGAAACATATCACACAAACACACACATGTGCGCATACACATGTAGGTGTGTGTGCTGTGTGTGTTCACTTTTGATGTTAGTCTTATTGGTTTTTTTCCACATTAATTATGATTTTTTTCAAACTTTACCTTCTTCAACTTGCTCAGTTCTCTTATCATGGTGGTTTTCAGTAACTGTGTGATTGGAATGGGATTCCTAAATGCAGTATTTTCTTAGAAAAGTAAAATAGCCATAATAATGGTATTTTAAAGAATATTTTTGCAATCAAGTCATAATAATTACTGTTAAATTGCTCAAGACAGATTCCTAGCTTAAATAATAAATGAAATTGTTGTGCAATTTTATCTAACAGATCCTGGCAGTGAAAATGCATCATATTCTGCATTGACGAGCCCCAACAATCTGTAGTGGCTTTTGAAAGTGCTGCCTCAAGATAACTTCTGAGGAGCATATGAGCTCAGTGGGCTTGAGGACCGTGATTAATTACCAATGTGTTTCAAGGATTCTAATCAAGGAGTACCAACACATATGCCGCACAATCCATATCATAGTCACAGTGTAAAAAACAGTCATTACACATATATAGCAACCGTCACCCATCCTGTGCTCTGTTTAGTAGTAATACAAATACCACAGGGGCTCTACCACTCTAATTGTTTTATGTGATCTATAATGGAGTGTAATAAAAGTCTTCCTTCCTGTGATCTGAATACTTCACTTCTATTAGTATATAGCTTAAAAGCTATCTCTTTTTTTCCCCAGACACAAATTACATTAAATCCCCAAGATTGTGATCATGTGTTCTGCTTCCAAACAAGAACTTCATCATCCTTTATTTACACAGTTGAGTTTCTGAAGGAAAACAAAGGACATCGTATATTAACCTTGTAACAGAGATACAATTGTTCCCATTTTATAGATAAAGAAATTGAGGCTCATAAATGCTGAGTAACTTGTAAGGATGACACACCAGTAAAGGGCAATGTTTGCATTTAAACAAACACATGCCAACAAAAGTTTGGCATTTTATATGTTTCCATGTGTTTGTTTTGACGCATTGTTTCAGCCTGTTGACAAACATTTAGAGTATCACAATTGTCATCTGGCTATGTATTAGACAGCCTATCTGTCTGTTAGAATGACCAGAATGGGTATTTGCTTTCCTAGTAAAATTGTTTTAACCATTTCTCTATAGCTCTGAGAACACCATTCTCTAGTTTGGTTTTCCACTTCTTGGTTGACCTCTTATATTTCCTTTTTAAATATACTTAAGAAATCTAAGTAAATTTTTATTAATATCCATTTTCTCAAGGTTCAAAATCAACATTATATTCTGACATCTCACTTTATATGAATCTCTGAAGGATAAGGGCTTCTGTTTTTCTCTTTTGTTCTTTAAATGCATATCTTCCTACTTAAGATCATATATGCATTCCCTTTTAAATAAGTAAAGCTGTGCAATGACTAATTAACACCAAACACTATGTAATCAGCCCCTGATCTATGTAATTAGAGCATTAATTGTATTCATCACATAGGGTAGTTATAAAGATAAAAGCATAAAATAATTTATATAAGGCACTAAATGTAACACCTGGCATGCAGAAAATGTTCAATTAAAGTTATTACTAATTTTACTCTATATTACTATTCATGTGGCTTGATTTCTTCTTCCGATTCCTCTCTTGATTTTTGTCCAGGTCCTAGAATTCATCTGATAATGACCTTTTGCTCTGGGTCCTTCCCTTTCTTCTGCCCTCAGACTAGACTAGAGAAGAGAGTGATACCAGAAAACAGGAAATGCATAGGATGGTCAGTGAGCTGGAAGGGAAATAAGGCATTTTTGCACCCAGTGATTTTGAGAGGAGGTGTTACTAATTCCCTACCAGGCTATATGAAATGAATGGAGGTTTTTTGGTCATCGCAATTCCTGGAGTTGCTACTGTTATCTTCACCCAAAAGCCAGAAGTGCTACATTGTTGCTCTGAACAGGATATTTGGCCCTCAGGGCTACAGTACTTAAGTGAAATCAGTGCAGCGAGTGACACAGCAGAACATTGAGGCTTACCTGGTGCGGATATGGAGAAACAAGAACAGAGGGCCCGCTAGCTATAGTTACCATGTTTCCCCGAAAATAAGACCTACCCATAAAATAAGCCCTAGCAGGATTTCTAAGCATTTGCACAATATAAGCCCTACCCTGAAAATAAGACCTAGTGATGGGCATGGCTACGCAGCGTATCCGCACAACCCATGCATTCTGTAGGGGAGTGGTAAAGAAGACGAATAGCCTTCTCATCTGCCCCGTGAGAGCTCTATTGCTCAACATGAGAGATTGGGGCCAATGGTTTTAAAGGAAATAGAGTCGCAAGAAATTCAGGATGGAATTCGGGGTTTGGAGAGTTATGATTATGTTCCAGAAGAAGACGACTTAACTATATTTGAATAAATGTCGATTGTTGTGCCGTACTTAAAAAAAATAACACATCCCCTGAAAATAAGCCCTAGGGTGTCTTCTTGAGGAAAAATAAATATCTGTCTTATTTTCGGGGAAACACGGTATATACTGCCCGGAAACATTTTATGTGGATTTGAAATATAATCTTATAATGTAACATAATAAAAAAAATATATTATATGCCTAATTTGAAATTTTGTAATGCCTCTCAAATCTTCAAAATTCATCAAGAATCACAAAATTTCCAAGCTTACAGTTTAAGTAAATTATATGTTATGCTTTAATATTGTTAAGAGGCTACATTTTATCTGTTTATGTTAAACACAACTATAGCACTTATGAAAGACTGGCCTTTGTTCTAAATATCTTATATATGTTAGCTAGTTTAATCCTCAGAATATTTCTCTAATTTAAATCTTTATTGGCATTACTTGAATCATACAGTTATTTACTTGTATTGGAACTTCTGCAAATGCTTTGGTGACTCAAGTTCTGCACTTACATTATTTGCTATTATCATAATAAAAAATATTCTTAAAATATTCTATAACAGTGCCATGTAAAACCTAGTAATAATGCAATAAAATGCACTAAGAAATCAATAACCTGCAATGGAAGTTAAACATGATAAAAATGCCACAAAGAAGACCAATCTCCGTAACATGCCATACATTTAATAGAGAGTATTCTTAGAAATATTGGTGATAATTCTGAGGAAACATAAAAGCATTGTTAAAACAACTTCACCTTTAATTTTGGAAAAATAATCATAAAACTGGGCAAGGATAATGAGAAGATGCTGACTGCAAGTTCAATTCTACTGAAATGTGCTTCTAACTGAAGTTACCATCTGTACTAAGGCATAAAGTATCCTTGATGATCTTAAAGGAGATGGTATATTTACATATAAATATTTTTGCCAGTATTTATTGCACTTAGAAAGTATATCCATATGCAAATATATGCTACAATGTTTGTAGATGCATGGAATCTGGGATACATCCTTCCTTATTTATGTTTAGTCAATGAGAAAAGTAGCCTTAAATCTTTTCTTTCTGCTATTGTATTATGGATTTAGGAGTCAGACAGGCTTCTCCATTCTACCACTATAAAACTCTGAGCTACAAATCTCCGAGATTTGTTTTCTCAAATATACAAATCTCCAAAGCTGACTGAAGAATAATTGAGGTAACATGTGCTAAGTACTTAGTACAGCGCAGACTCTCAACCCTTGGCACATATCATCAAAATAATAATAGCCAACACTACTACAGCACTTAGGACAGGCCAGCCTTTGCTCTAAATATCTTATATCTGTTAACTCATTTAATCCACAAAATACTTCTCTGATGTAAATATTATGCTATCGCTCCCATTTTACAGATCAGGACATTAAGCCACACAAAGGTTAAGCAGCTTTTGCAAGTTCCCATAACTAGAAAGTGGCTAAATTGGGATTTGAACCTCAACGATTCAGTTTCAAAAGACTGTGTGCTTCTTCATGCTTGCCATTGACAAACATCAGCTGGTGACTTAATCCCAAGGTACTTATAAGCAGACTGTTGCTTCAGCCTAAATTTTCACTTATTATGTGTTAGTTGTCCATCCAGTATTCAAAATAAGACCAAATTAGATATTCAGTGATGACACTGATGAGCGATTGTCAACAAATCAGTCACTAGTTTGAGTTTGGGATGATTTCCCATCCAAATGCATGCTCCAAAGATAACTACTGCTTTGGGAAATCCTTGTTAATGAAGAATTGAAAGAATCAGAAACATAATGTGATGGAATAAACTTTAACAAGAGATACTGAAAAGGAGAATAATATTCCTCCAATGATGATAGTGGAGGTGGGGTAGGTTGCAATGTACAGGCACCAAAACCCATCATGATCCTAAGAAAATGTTAAGATAAGTAAGGAAAAATTAAGGCATAATCAACATTATGCCCCCAAACTGACTGACATTTTAAAGGAGAGTCTTTTCTTTTCTCTCTAGTTAAAGAATATTAAAGCATATAACAGCTGGCCCAGAGCCAAATGCACTTGAACACCCCGTACTGTCAAGAATGATAGAGTTTTAGTCTCTACCTGGGGTAGAGCTGACCAAAAAAGTGAAATCTTTTAACTACTTTGCTTTTTAAATAGGTTTTTGGGGTTTAAACTCAGAGTGAACGCACCAAACAACCTGTGTTTTTGTTCTTCTTAAATAGAAATGCTCTTTCCAAACTCTAATTAAAGTTTGTTGTTTACACCAGGTTTTAATGTGGCAGGTGCAGCCATGGAGTACAGGATCCTAGTATCTAGGTGAGCCACTGCCGTCATTCAGAGAGAGGAGGGCAATGGAAAGCAAAAGTGTTCATTTGTTTCTGCCTGGTGGTAAATATTTGAAATCATACAATTTACATTTCAGAAAGTCATTAAATACGGAATAAAGTAATATAGGTTTGACCTAGTTCAGACTTGGAGTTGCTGCAAGTGTCCTGAATTGTGATGTTATAGAAGGCAAATTTTTATTCTTTTCCAAAACCTACTGGTATCCCTCTGGTATTATACTATAAAAATCCTTGAAATCTTTTATTTCCTAATTGGACTTATGACCATACAATATGGAAGTAAGGACAACATCCCTGAAAATGACCTGGGATTAATGGGATGGATTGATGGGAAGCAGAGATAGAACTCCTGATAGCAGTAGAGCCATAATCTTTTTCTTAACTCCTGAGCTCCCTAGCCACCAAATTCAGAAGGTTAATAGTGTGAGGAATGAGAGGCTCTTGAATTGAAATCTTGATTTGGCTTCATCTCTTGCTAATTCTAGGACCTTTAGGAACTTTTTAAACGTGCCTGTGGCTATGTTATGACAGAAGTATTGGAGGATAGAATGATATAATATGTACATAGCCTTTAGAGAAAAATTAATATGCATCCCTTATGATTTAGGTGAAATCTGCTTCTTCTAGACTCCTACCACCTGGCCATTGTTCGCTCCACTTCTGCTCCATGAAATGTTTGTGTTGCATAATTAGCAAAAGAGCAAACACTGTGGTATGCTCTAAGAGTCTCTTCTAAAAAGGGGACAACATCACATGCTTGTTTCACTTTGGTGAATTAAAAAAAAATATGCTCACACTCTAATAAAAAGACATTATTCTAACAATTTAGAAGAAGGATCAGCCAACTAGAGCTCTAAGGCCAAATCCAGCTACCTGCTTTGGTCAATAAAGTTTCACTGGAAAATAGCTATGACCATTCATTTCCACACTGTCTATAGTTGCTTTAGTGCAACAAAGACCTCATAAACCACAAACCCTAAAGTATTAGTAGTTATCCTAAGGCCCATTACAGGAAAAGGTTGCTGGTTTGCTGACTGGACTCTATGAGGGTATGTCCCAGTGTGGGCCTAATAAATTATGTGAATCTGTAGTAGTTCCCTCATTGGCTTCAGTTTCATTCTGTGGCTCTAAGGTGGATGATAATGTTTATAGGTCAAGAAAGCAAGGTGGTGGTTATTGTTGTCTTCTTTATATATCCTGACTCTTAAGCACAAAGTAGCTCCTTCATCTGGTGCAACTAAGGAAATAGCAATCCGTTCACACATAGGAAGAAAACTCACTATTGGATGTATTGATAGATGGTTTGTTCGTCTATAGTGTGCTATTTCTCTGAGGAAAGGCAGTGATAAGTTTAACACTAAAGTGATTTTCACTTTAAGCATTGATGTTTCAACTTCACCAATGCCCCCTACCACCTATTTAAATCGTAACTGTAAATTGGAGCCCTGTACAATACAAGACTTCACCAAATAGCTTCAGCTTTTTCTTTAGATGTTTTGAAGGATTTTTTTAAGGTTCTTCTCTGTCACCCAATCACAAGCCTATATGTGAACTCAATTAATTCAGTTTTCTACAAGCATGCCAGCTCACAAAGGTATCTCTAAGCTTTTGTGTTCCTTGCTCCTATTGTTTGGTATAGCAGATATTGCCAGGTGTCTCTCAATATCCACCCTTCCCTTCTTTCATGAAAATAGCATTTTTTCCCAGAGCACATGCCTGCACAGGTTTCATTTTGCCTTGGCATTGTCATGTGATTAGGTTTTGCCTAATGGAATGTTAGGGGAAGTGGAATATGCAACTTCTGGGTCATGACCATGTAGGGAGACATTGTCTTTCTTGCTCCAGCTTATCTTCCCTATTCTGATGCCTAAATTATTAATTTAATGATGAAATATCTTGGAAGGTGCAGAAAATATTCTGGGAATACTGGGGAAATAAAACAGACTCTAGGTTCCTGACATCAGGAAACTGCCAGACTAGTCATTAATAGTTCTATGCAAGAGAAATGTGCTTCTGTCTTCTTGACACCACTTGGTTTGGGATCTCTCCTTTATGCAGCAATACTTATTTGCTGATGGAAACCCAGTCACTACCATCATAGAGTGTATGCTCAAGTAGTTGAGGTAACTGTTTACCAACTTATACCAATGAGTGTATAATTTAAATTTGAGTATATTCAGGTATCTTTATATTTTAGAGTTTTATTTATTTTATAAAAGAAGATAAGAAATCCTCTTTTGAAATAATGACATGGAAAGTTCTGGAATTGAATACTTATTCCTCTGATACTTTGCGTTTGCTGTTTCTTCTACCTGGTAAGCTCTTTTCCTATACATACCACATAGAGCTTTAGCATAGGAGTTTCTCCCTGACTTCTTTTAGGTTTCTGCATACATATCACATAATCAGAGAGAGCTTTCTGATGTTGCTATGTAAAAGGATCCCCCACAAATTTGTTAAGCAGCTAAAACACTCTATATTTATGTATTTACTTAATGCCTTCCCATCCACACTCATATCCTACAAAGTATATCCTAGGCAAATACATATTGCATCTGCTTTATTTTATTAACTGCTCCTTCTCTGAAGTGAAGAAAAATACCTGGTAAGAGGTGACCCTTGGTAAAGTTTTGCCGAATGATTGAATCAATGAATACATGTCAAGAAGACCAGAAGCCCACAGACATTACGGGAGTAGTAACTGAGGCAAACCTTAAAAGGTAGGTTCAGCCAGTCCATGAAGGACCTTGTTGGCCATAAGAATAGTTTCATCATTCTCCCAAGATCAGTGGAAGCATTGAAGGGCTTTCAAGGGACCAGAATGCCCCATGATCAAATAAGGGAATGTGAAGAGATCATTCTCTCTGCAGTATGGAAAGTAGAGAGAAGTCAGAGTTTGTTAAGGGGGAGCTGTGGTAGACGATTTTAGTCATTTAGGGGAGAGATTACGGTCAAATGGGGTTAAGTGGAAGAGCAAGGCTATCCTTTGGAAATAGGGCTGGTCATTTTTCAGCAACTCTCACCTTCCCTACACTCTTCTGTCCGGGCTCTGTGTCCCAGTGCCTTAGTCAGACCGGGCTGCCATAACATACATATATACATAACATACATAACACCCACAGGCTGGGTGGCTTACAAACAACAGAAATTCATTTCTAAAAGTTCTGGATGCTGGATGTCTGAGATCAGGGTCCTTCTGATGAGGACTCCATTCACGGTTGCAGATTTCTGACTTCTCACTGTATCCTCTCATGAAGAAAGGGTTAGGGAGCCCTCTGGGGTCCGTTTTATAAAGGCATTAATGCCATTCATGAGGGCAAGTCCCAACTCCCAAAGACCTCCAAATACCATCATATTGGGGATTAGATTTCACACAGAAGAATTTGGGGGGAACATAAACATTCCCTCTGTGGCACCCAGGATCCCTTGCTGGCTGGCTTCTGACTGGATTGTCCAACGGGGAACAGTGGCAGGAGACTTGAGGGTGAGGGCAAGGGAGAGCCAAGGTATAATCCCAATTCCACCTGGGGAGAGTTTCAAATGCAGTGACTGTGTGTCCTCCATGGTCCCCACTCTCCCTTCCCTAAGCCCCTCTTCCCACAGCCTCAGCTACCACGGAGTGACGGCCCACATGGATCAAGCTCCCTGCAGGAACCTCGGTTTCTAGTGGTGCATGCCCTCCAGTCCCTCCCACAGTGAGGCCGATACTGCTTCCTACAATTGCTAATCTCTGGGTGACCTCTTAGTCCCCTGTTTGGTTTCTCAGCATTCCATCATTAGACTAACCAATTATCTCTATTATATTATGTATTCTTGAAAAACTAAGAGGATTTCTGTTTTACTAACTAAATTCTGACAACAGATAACAGTTCTATATTCTGCCACATAGATACCTTTGTTTAAAAAAATATAGAAACAGCTATTATTTTTTCACATAGCACAATTTCTTTCAGGAAGAAAACAGTCATTTAAAAATGATGACTAGCATAGCAAGCTTCTTAGAAACAAAATTTCCATCATTTTATCTTCTTTTTTCTAGGTACCAGCTCCACGTTTGCATTGCTGAGAGCCCAGAGCAGAGAGGAAATGTTAGTAATACTATGGCATTGTGCATACGGATGCTTGGAAGTGAAAATTCTAATTGTTGACTTTCTTTTGCTGTCATCTCTCCAAATAAAATGGACAACATGGCCTTTTTATGTTTTTCTATTTTCTGTTAAAAATGATAGATCTTATTACACCCTATTTCTGCTACAAATTAGCTTAATAGCAGTTAGCACAATATATCACTGGCGTGGCCCAGCTGCTATTGTTTTTATTTCGGTATTCCAGTGCCTCGGGGTAATTACCTTTGAGACCTCAAATGCATTCTCATATGTAAAACCTATTCTTTCATGTTCGGTGTTTTGAAGTATATATCCTCAGCATTTGTTTTATTTTCTCATATTTATTCATTCACAACGACCATTTCAAAATCAGCGTTCGATGTTCTCGTATAAGCTTCAAGGGGCACAGCCAAGGGCACACAAAATGAACTCCTGGTTTTTCAGAGCCCAAGAGGTATTTAACACTTTGGCAGGACTTTGGGGCTGTGTAGGAGCCATGAGTGATGATTCTAGCTCCTGCCTTTGCATGCATTAACTGCTAGTCGCCTCTGAATAATTGGCTGAGAATATTGGTTAACACGTCAAGTGAAAATGTATGTGGCGGTGCCTGTCTTCTTTGTCCCAGGAGAACATCTGTCCACTTCCCAAATCCACTAAACAATTTGGCTCTCATAAGTGTGACTGGCAGCCTGTCCCAGTGAGGCCCTGTGCCACAAAGCAGGGATGGGGGACATTTGGGTTTGAGTTGTGTTGGCAGGTTTTGTTGAAGCACTTGAAGAGTAATTTTACAAAATTTGCCCGCTGGTGATATTAGCCCTTTATTTTTGTGAAAGTCAAGGAGAATAAAAAAAAAAACACACAACTTTTTCTGTGCATAGAAATTGCTTTTGAAAGTAGCTCTTCAGGTATATTCAGGTTATTCTATAAATGTATGTTGAGCTTCTCCAAGCAGAAACTTGAATCCTACCTCAGAATGACTCTGTTTTGAACAGGGACAGAATCAGTTAAAACATATGTATATGTTTTACTACTTTACTATAAGATATATATATATATATAAGATACATATATATCTTATAGTAAAGTATACAAACTAATCTCAGGAAGGAAGTCATTGTATATGTATGAAGAAAAAGAAAATGTACAGAAAAATCCAACAAATTCAAAAATATCATAGTATACTTGATTAAAAACAAATTGAATCAAGGACAAATTGTTTGACCAGATTTGAGACTGCACATCACTAGTGACCTATAGATTTTGCAATCCAAACAGGCAAATTTTCTGTTGTGTTTTGTATATACCAAGTTATACAGGAGTGTGCTATAATAATTATCATGAGGCTATTGGCCTCCATTTAAGATATACATACTGCCAAGAAGTGTCTGTATTTCTGGAGTTGACATAAGGACTTCCAAATATTCACCTCTGGGATCACCCACCAGCCTTTTCTACTAACATTGGAGGTTTCTTCTACATCACATATTTTTCTGCTTATCTCCCTTCATTAATAGTTTATTCTGAACTTGGGAGTCACTGTGTATTTAGGATCTCTGAAACGAGCAAGGAAGGTACAGATTACCAAAGAAGATTTTTTCATCATCCTTTGCTGAAATGTAGAGTCTTCAGCCCAAGTTTCGTGGTTTTCCACATGACTCTCTGATTTGCAAGACTTCCAAACGTGATTTGGTCTGTTTAGCAGAGAACTTAAGTTTCTGTTGGTGGCACGATTATCTGTTGGAGCTTCCAACTTCTTTAAGGGGTAGGTCCTTTCTCCTCATGGGAATACACGTCTGGTGTTAGTGCAAATAAGTAGTGCTTCAAAGCACTCCCAAAATTACAGACAAGGAAGTCATATAAAATCATGGAGGCTGCTATTCCAATTATATTTAATATCTGAAGAGCTTTTTACAAGGAAAATATTTACACACATTTCTTCCATTTAAGGAAGTATTTTGACAAATCTTCTGAATACACTTTAAGGTACATGACTTGAACCTGGGTATATTATAAAATGTTATTATATGTACCTAAAATTTGTTTATGCACATATTAATATATAAATTATACAGTATATATTATATACATACAAATAAATAGAATCAGTCTCCCAATTTTCATATTTGTATCTGTTTTATTAGTGTTTTCATACAAATGCATTCATTATACAAATTTAGCACAAATACATAACATCCATCACTCCTACCACCTCATGAACTTTCTGTTCCATATATCCTATATACTATAAAACTCATTGTAAATGCATTTATACATTAGAAAGTATAAAACTCACTGGAAATGTTTTTTCTACTCTCATTCCCTCTGCATCCTTATACACACTAGCTCACAAGCCCCTTACAATATGAGTTCCAACCCTGTCACTTCCCCAGAACTGCTGCTGTATTGTAATAAAATATGATTACAACCCTAGACATTCTCATCATTTTGAACTCACTCCAGCATTCATTACTTGAACCACACTTTTTCTTTGCAAACTCACTCCTCCTCATTTTTGCACCCCCCGCCACTGTAAGTCTTTCCTTAGGTTCTATTTGAGCTCTCTTTTCTTAACTTTCTCTAAATTTTCTCCCTCTGAAATCTCATTCCCCTCTGTTCTTTGACTTCTCCCACATTAATAGCCCCCGCCATTAGTTTCTCCGCCAATCAGTCATCCCCCAATTCCAGCCTGCTGCTGATCCTCACCTCCTAAAAGTCCTGCTGGCATCCTTAACTCAACATATCTAAAACCAAGCTCATCCTCCTCCTAACACCCAGAATAGTTCCTCTGCCTTTCCTTTATTTCTGTGAATGTCATTTTTCTATCACAAAAGGTTGCAAACTTGGAGGCATCAATAGTTCCTCCTCTTCACTTAGTCCACCCAGATGACTGAGAGCCAAGCCCCGAGGATGCTGCCCTGTCTCTGGAATGCACACCCTGTTTTCATCCCTGCTGCCTCAATCCAGGTCCAAACACTTATTACTTCTCCTGTGATTATTCCAGCAGCTTTAGAACAGTATTCTCTCCTTACCTATAGACCCTTCATTCTCCCAAATGTCATACTTAACACTTATAGATGAATTCAGAGAAGCTCAAATAATTAGAATGACTTTCATCAATCTCTAAACTATCTTCTAATCTCTTGTCATAAAGTATTTTCTAGTCATATCTAAAGTTTCCTCACATATATACTCTATATTTACGCTAAATTGGACTATTCACTGAACCTCAAAAATACCCTTTGCCCTGTTCCTGCCTTATTCATGAGGTTTGTTTCACTTAGCAAGCCACATTCCTTATCCTGCCTGTCAAATATCATCCATCATTCAAGGATCAACTCATTTGCCACATCTTTATGAAGCCTTTTAAAAGTCCACAGTCCAGTAGTCATTTTTTGAAATGCCATGAGATTTAATAATTTGTCTTATTTGTCCTACCTCATTTTGCAGTTAACTATATAGTTAACTTATTTGCCCAGCTGAATTTGTATTCACCAAGTTTGAAACCTCACAGTATTCACTTTTATATGATTAGCAGTGCTAGGCACAAATCCCACTTCTTGAGTCATTAATAAATGAAGGAGAAAAATACCTGATACAAATGCCTGAATGGTTACTGTTTTGATCATTTTATTTTCAGTTTTTAAGTATAGTCACACACATAAAAATTTTAGTATTTTAAAAATATATGACTCATTTTTAAACTTACAAACAGTATGTACTAATGTCATGTGGCATGTAACAAATGTATTAGATATGAACCACATGATTTGGCCATTTGATTTTTTCTCATTTGTCTGGCTAAGTAAATTGAAAGTTATCAGTTGTTCATGTAAAAGACATGTAGGAAGGCAGAGGTAATAAATACGTACAATAACATTGGTAAATGTTCACCCTGATGTCTCATAGTAATGGTTTAACTAACACTTGGCCCAGATGGCTATGATTGTCATGTGTTGAGACAAGATAGGGTATTGGATTGAATGAAGTTTTGGGTTTCTTCTAAGCTCTAGAGTTCCATAGAAAAGTATTAATAGGTGAAAACATAGCTCATTCTCTTTAAATTGGGTAGATTGCTAACAATAGAATTGAAATGATTATTAAAATATTAAAATTATATTCATTATTGAGCACATGAAAAAATAGTAACTAAAGAATGTGGTGGTATGGTTAACATGCAGCCCATAGGATGCTAAAGTGACTGACCAAGTTTTTCAATACATTAAAAATTAGGTCACAATAAGCTGTATTCTTTAGAAATGGTGGGAGAGTAGATATTGATTATTCTTTCCTTAAAAAAGATAACTATGTGAGGTGGTGATGCATTTGTTAATTAATCTAAATTAAACTATTCCACAATATATACATTGTGTGTGTGTGTGTATATACTTCAAGGCATTATGTTGTATATGATAAATACATAAATTTTTAGATGTCCATCTAAAAAAATAAAATAAAAATTGAAAAAAGGGGTTGGGGATACCAGACAAAATAATAAAGATATGATTGTATTAGTGTTTCACTTTCAACTTATTACTTTTGTATTATTCATATATGGCCAAAGCCTGAGATATGTTACCTAAATTCGATCAAGAATGTGTTGCATTTTGCTGGATATTGTCAAAGAGAATAAGAGCTGGACACCAGTAAAGCACTAAATACAAGAATATGTATTCTACTGCTATTGAATGGGGTGTTTTGTATATGTATTTGGTCTGAGATGTAGATCAAGTCCATTGTTTACTTATTGCTTTTCTGTCTAGATGAATATGGGGGAATTAAGTTCAATATTAGTATTGTTTTGCTATTTATCTCTTCTTTCACATCCTTTAATATTTGCTTTATATACTTAAGTACTCCAATGTTGGGTGCATATATCAATGTATTTAAAATTGTTATATCTTGACCCCCTTATGATTATATTAATATAATGACTTTCTTTGTCTTTTTGTACAGTTTTTGACTTAAAATCTATTTTGTCTAATATAAGTGTAGCTACCTTTCTTTCAGTTTTTCATTTGTGTGGAATACAATTTTTCATCCTTTCACTTTAAGTCTAAGCATGCTCTTAAAGCAGAAGTGAGTCTTTTGAAGGCAGAATATAGTTGGGTCTCTTTTTTTTATTTCTTCATCCATTCTATGTCATTTGATTGAAAAATTTATTTCATTTATACTTAGTTTATTATGGTGATCATTTTACAATGTAAACATATATTAAAGTATCACATTATACATTTTGAATATATATATTTTTTCAATTATGCAACAATAAAGCTAAAAAATACAATAAATAAATAAATAAAACAGCCAAGGGAGACTTTATTTAGTAACTCTTGCAAAAAGGAAGAAGAGACTCCAATATAGAATGGAGCTCCATTCCCAATACAAGTGAGGATTTATATAGACAAGAAGCAGGGGTTGGGAAAGAGGGTGAGGTGGTCAGTGAACAAATAATTACTAAGAAAATATTTAAAGGGTAGGATAACACACCATAATGAAGTGGTATTTATCCCAGGGAATGCATGGGTGATTCAACATGTGCAAATCAATAGCTATGACACATCACATTAATAGAATGAAGGACAAAATATGATATAATCATTTCAATATATGCAGAAAACCATTTGATAAAATTTAACATGACTTCATAATAAATACTCTCAAAAAGTAGGCACAGAAGGAACATACCTCAACATAATTAAGGCCATATATGACAAACCCACAGCTAACATGTGAAAGTATTTCCTCTAAGAACTGGACTGAGACAAGGATATATACTTTCACAACTATTATTCAACGTAGCCCTGGAAGTTCTAGGCAGATCAATAAGGCAAAAGAATAAAATAAAAGGCATCCAAATTGGAAAAGATGACATTAAATTTTCCCTCTTTGTAGACAACATGGGCTTATATATAGGAAAACCTAAAGTCTCCACCAAAAAACCCTTAGAACTTGTAAATGAATTTCAATAATGAACTGGCTGAAGAAAACATAAAGTAATCCCACTTACAATAGCTAGAAAATACATAAATTATCTAGGAATAAATTTAACCAAGAAGGTGAAAGAACTCTACAAGGAAAACTACAAGACACCGATGAAAGAAATTTAAGAGGACACAAATGGAAATACAACTCATGCTCATGAATTGCAAAGCTTATATTGTTAAAATGGCCATACTGTTAAATGTAATCTACAGTTTCAATGCAATCCATATCAAGATACCAATGATAATCCTCACAGATATAGAAAAAACAGTCTTAACACTAATATGGAACGGCAAAGGACCCCAAATAGGTAAAGCACTGCTAAGCAAAAAGAACAAAGCAGGAGGCATCACACTATCTGATTTTAAAATATACTACAAAGCCATTGTCACCAAAACATTATGGTGTTGGTACAAAAACAGACACAGAAGCCAATGGAACAGAATAGAGAGAACCTGGAAATAATTACAAATATTTATAGCCACTGATTTTTACAAAAAAAATACATTGTGAAAAGAGTACCTTTTCAAAAATCGTACTAAGAAAACTGAATATTCACATGCATTAGAATGAAACAAGAAATCCCTGTCTCTCAGCATATACAAAAGCTAACTTAAAATTGATTAAATATATAAATGTAAAACCCAAAACTATAAAATTACTCAAAGAAACATAAGAGATATGCTTCAGAATATTATTGGTCTAGGCAAAGATTTTATGGGTAACACCTCAAAAACAGATAAGGTAAACATAAATAGACAAATAAAACTATAGTAAACTAAAAAGCTTTCTTACAGCAAAGGAAACAATACACAGAGTGAAGAGACAACCTGCAGAATGGTAGAAAATATTTGCAAACTAGTCATCCAACAAGAGATAATACCCAGAATATAAAAAGAACTCAGATAACTTACAGAAAAAACAAAAATAATCTAACTAAAAAGTGGGCAAAGGAACTAAATAGACATTTCTCAAAAGAAGACAAATACCCAATAAACTTATTTAAAAATCTCAACATTACTAATCATCAGGGAAATGCAAATAAAAGCCACAATGAGATATCACTTTACACTAGTTAGAATGGCTATTATCAAAAAGAAAAAAAAATAACAAATGTTGGGAGGATAGGGATAAAGGAAACTGTTATACACTCTTGGTGGGATTGAAAATTAGTACAGCCACTATGGAAAACAGTATGGAGCTTTCTCAAGAGATTAAAAATAGAACTACCATATGTTCCAGTAACCATATGTTCCACTATTGAGTATTTATTCCAAAGAATGGAAACCAGTATACCAAAGGGATACCTGTGTTTATTGTAGCACTATTCATAAAAGCTAAGATATGGAATAAACCTAAATGTGCATGGACAGATGAGTGGATAAAGAAAATGTGGTATACATGGATGATGGAATACTACTCAGCCATGAAAAAGAATGAAATCCCTCTTACAGCAACATAGATGACCCTGAAGAACATTACATTAAATGAAATATGCCAGGTACAGAAGGATAAATATTGCATGTTCTCACTCATATGTGGGAGCTTAAAAAATGTTGAGGTCATAGAAGGAGAATGTAGGATTGTGGATTTTAGAGGTCAGGAAGGGTTGGTGGGAGGGGACAATGGGGAGAGGTTTGTTAAAAGATAGAAAATTGCAGCTAGATAGGAGGAATGAGTTATGGTGTCCTGCAGCTCTGTAGGATAAATTTGGCCAAATATAATTTATTGTATATTTTCAAAAAGCTAGAAGAAAGGATTTGGAATGCTCCTAACACAAAGAACTGATAAAATTGGAGGTGATGGTGATGCTAAATAAAATAATTTAATCATTACACATTGTATACACATATCAAAAAAAATCTCTCTGTATTCTATAAATATGTAGACTTAGTTATTTGTCAACTCAAAATGAAATGGCGTGAAACTAAAAGAATTCCAGAAAAAAATGTAGGAAAACCTCTTCCAGATATTGGCCTAGGCAAAGACTTTATGACTAAGACATAGTCATAAAGTCATAAATGGAATTTTATTAAATTGAAAAGCTTCTGCACAGCTAAGGAAATAATCAACAGAGCAGACAGACTACCTAAGGAATGGGAGGAAATATTTCCAAGCTATACATCTGATAAAGGACTAATAACCAGAATTTATGAAAAACTCAAGCAAATCAGCAAGAAAAAACAAAAACACCACCATTAAAAAGTAGACAAAAGACACAAACAGAAGATTTTCATAGAAGATAGACAAGTGGCCAATGAACATATGAAAAAAATGCTCAACGTCACTAAGCATCAGGGAAATGCAAATTAAAACCACAATGAGATATCTCCTTACCCTAGTTAGAATGGTTGTTATTAAAAAGTCCAAAGACAATAGATGCTGACATGGATGCAGAGAAGGAATGCTTATACACTGTTGGTGGGACTACAAATTAGTACAACCTCTGTGGAAAATAGTGTGAAGATCCCTCAAAGAACTAAAAGTTGACATACCAGTTGATTCATCAATAACACTACTGGGTATTTACCCAAAGGAAAACAAATCATTTTATCAAAAAGACACTTGCACTTGAATGTTTATTGAAGCACAATTCACAATTGCAGAGATGTAGAATCAACCCAAGTGCCCATCAGTTCATAAGTTGATTAACAAAATGTGGTATATGTATACCATGAAATACTACTCAGCCATGAAGAAGGTTGACTTAATGCCTTTTGCAGCAATTTGTGTGGAATTGGAGACCATTACCCTAAGTGAAATATCTAAATGATGGAAAAGCAAACACCAATTGTACTTACTTTTAAAGTGGAACTAACCAATGAGCACACATGTGCATAGAGGGAAGTAAAACTCAGTAGAAATCAAGCAGGGGGGAGGTGGGAGGAGGGGATGGGCAAAAACCTACCTGACAGGTACAATGAACACTATCTGTGTGATGGGCACACTTATAGCCCTGACTCAAGTATACAATAGAGATCTATGAAACCAAAAACCTTTGTACTCCCATAATATTTCGAAATATATACAAACAAAAAAGAAATATAATAAAAAGAAAGGGGAAACAAGGGATACAGCAGTGCCATATGACTCTCTTTGTGGTTATTATCTCCAGATACAATCAGAGGTGAGAATAATGCCTCAGGGTTTTAAATGCCAGATCATGATATTTTATGAAGTAAAATAAAAGAAGCAATGTCTTTGGAAAGAGTCCATCTTATATTAGTTTTGTATCGTTGCTGTAATGAACTACCACAAATTAGCAACATAAAATATTAATGACACAAATTACTATCTCGTAGTTCTGTAGATCAGAAGTCTGACATGGGTCTCACTGGGCTGAAATCTGGTGTTAGGAGAGCTACATTCCTCTCTGGAGACTCCAGGGGAGAATGTGTTTCTTTGCATTTTCCAACTTTTGGAGGCAGCCTTGGATTGCAGCCCACTTCCTTTATCTTCAAAGCAGTAGTGAGTGGAGTCTCACATCGCATTACTCTGACCTGTTTCAACCATCACGTCTCTTTCTCTAAATCTTCTCTTCTGCCTCTTTTTTCTACCGTTAAGGACCCAGTAGTTATATTGAGCACACCCAGGTAATCCAGGATAATTTCCCTATTTTATGGTCAGTTGATTAGGAACCTTAATTCTCCATTGTCATGTAATGGAACACATTCACAGGTTCCAGGAAATAGGACTTGGATATCTTTAGGGGCTATTATTCCGTGTACCACCCAACAATTA
>CAUYPO010019857.1:0-17957 GCA_963574435.1 Cheirogaleus major
CTCAAATCAGAAGCATTCATATATGCCAAGAACCATCAAGCAGAAACTCAAATCAAAAATGCAATACCCTTCACTATAGCCTCAAAGAAAATTAAATATCTAGGAGTATACTTAACGAAAGATATGAAAGATTTATACAAGGAGAACTACGAAACACTAAAAACAGAAATTGCAGATGATTTAAACAGATGGAAAAATCTACCTTGTTCATGGTTTGGTAGAATCAATATTGTTAAAATGTCAATATTACCTAAGGTGATGTACAGAATCAATGCAATCCCTATCAAAATACCACCAGCATTCTTTACAGATTTAGAAAAAATAATTCTTCACTTCGTATGGAACCAGAAGAAACCACGAATAACCAAAGCAATCTATAGGGTATAATTTATTTAGATATTGCAGGAAATGTTATATTTAACCCACGTTTCCTGCTTGCTCCACATTTCCTAACATGGTCTGACCTCTTAAAAACCCTTTTAATAATGGACCTGCAAAAATCCACTTACTCCCTGTCTTCTTCGACCAGGTATACCAGGCTGGCAAACGTTTGTATAAAAAATAATGCACATATTGCTGTACTATATGCAATTAGCAAGGCTCAATTATGAAATTATTTCATAGCTAAATTTCAACAACTCTCAAAAAATATTTCACAAAATTCAATGAGAACTCTTGGGAAGATATAGCACCTGGTATTCTCTGTCTAAAACAGAAATCTACCTATTCTTTGCATTACTGTTGATGATCTGAAAATACATGTATATAATCTCATAATTGTTAGCCTCAAAGTTAACTGACAAGACCACCTAAGTTCCTAGATAACCAAAACATTTGTCTAGTATTATTCAATTAAGCAAATCACTTAGGTACCATTTTCAGAAAAACTTCAAAACTTGCAAAGGTAAAACATATGCATGTGGGACAATTTTTACTGGTACCAACCATATAGTAATCACCTTTTAATAAGGCTGTGACTTTTTAATCAACTTTATATCTTAAATAAAACATCATACAAAGTACTATTTAAATTCTACCTGGTATTTTCCAGTGAGACAAGCTGTACAATTATCATTATTTTCAAATCGTTTCAGACCATTTTCATCTTTATGAATCATAAGCTCTTGCTTTTCAATTTTCTGGTTTTTAAAAATTTTAACCTTTTCATACAGATGAAACTAGTCTTTGTACTGGCAGATAAACAACACTATTCGCTTCTGCAAGGTGATCCAATATATTGGTTTATTGGTAATAAGCTCTTCTTGTATGGGAATTTCTATTCTCATGAAACATGGAAATATTATCAGTGATGAAGTTACTTGACCATGTATTTCTTTTGCATAAGATGCTTTGAGAAATTTTATTGTGGGTGGGCTGGTATTGCCTCTCATAAGGAATTCATCTATAGGAACAATTCTTTTACCTTTAAAGTTGCCTGACAATACTTCAATTCCATTTTGAAATACCAAGTTGTCTTAGCGTCATCTCAGCTGTATGGAGATCATTCTTAACTATTAGTTTTTATACAGCACCTTCACATATGGATGTCCACACTTTCCTCTATAATCAAGAACAGCAGACACAGAAAATTCCAAAATAGTGCTCACTATCTCTCATATGCAAGTGCTTCAATTTTCAGCTACTGACCACAATAATATCTTATCATTTGGTCTTCAAATATGTTACCAGATTTTACAAAATAAGCATATTCAAGGATACAAATGGCCAATGGATTTCCTTCAGACCTTAATATAAGATCAAGAGTTTAGACATTATGTGTGGATATTTTCAAAATTTCTCTAGGCAAAACTTCATGGTAATACATTGTATCAATAAATAGAAAGCTACACAATTCTGAAAACACCACACATTCTTTTGTTTCTGAGATCCTCCCCCCTTTTGCATTTATGTCACAGTCACAGGAATAAAATGACCAATGCATAGAGGACAATTTATATAAGTTTCTCGTGCTGCATAAATAACATCTTTGTGAATGATAAGCAGTGAGTATGCCATGGATGCCTCCTCCATGAAGTTTTTAATTTTTTCCACTCAATGAAATTTCATCTCACTCCTGAGGAGATGTATATGCTGATAACTAGGTAGCTATTTCATCATCAGAACTTATAACAGATGGCACTATGACACAGAAACTTTTCCCCTAATGGGGTAACATTTACCAGCTCACAAATATGTACAACATCTGTTTTTCCACGAAGTGGACAATTCTTCAATTCAGTTTCCTTTAATGGTGTACCTCATGTGTCCAATTGCAAGATTTGAAATATATAGTTTCTTTAAATTGTCTTCAGTAAAGATATGATTTACAAGACCCATTTCCTTGTGTGTTTTCAATGTTGGCACTGAAATCCTATGACTGAGCACAATATTAGCACTTTCCTGATCCTGATGCTGCAGCTCCATGTATCCTAGGGTGATTATATGTAGCACATCTAAGTGAGTGGACCACCCCCCGACCTGAATTGATATACTGAATATGCCATATCTCTCTTGGATCCCCAGATCATGTAGCTTCAAAGCATGTTGAGAAACCTGCCGCCCCTGCCAAGGCCTGGGTGCCAGTCAGCCCCTCCCTTTGTATTTTGAAGTAAGAGGTTTCTTTGCATTTCAGGTGAAAGTGCAGATAAAAAGAAAAATCAATAAATGAAGGAAGAGGTTGATGGGGCGGGGGAGAAATCTATTACAGGTGAAAATAATAGAGTGATATGAGAAGTGAAAAGTTCACTGCAGAAACTTACTGAACTAAATTGGTTTCCCTTCAGGTTGAATGAGGATGGGGAAGGATGTGAGGTTTGGCTAAAGGAGATCTAATATGTCATTTAGGTGTTCAAAATCTCTTCAGTCTGGTTTTATCTTTTTAAGCCAACCTCACTTTTGAGAACACAACCTCTAGCCAAGAATGGCCCTCTAAATGCCTCACCATGGGCCATGTACCTTCTTTTCCAGCCCCTTTCTTGCTATTTTCTCTTGCCCATTCCTTGCTACCTAGTTACATTTCCCTGTCCATTGATGCCTCATCAACTTATAAAACAATTCCTAGTTTTGTTCATTTGTTTGTTTTTATTTATGGGAGAAAGTGGGAGAAAATCAGAATTCTTGAGGATCTTTATATAGTTTGAAAAGACCATTAGCATTAGAATATAATTTGATATTTTTAAAATGAAAAAAAACCTAGCAATTTTCATCATACACATGACAGATAAAAGTCAGGTATGTCTCATTTCAAAGTAAATGCCCTCCAACACTTTACAGTTATATGGCTTAAAACTGTGCCCTTTTTTCATCCTTTATAGTACCTAGCACTAATAGTTTATGTTTGTAGGCACCCAGTAGATGTATAAAATATTCATAGAATTAAATGAGTCTACAAACTGAACTTCCAGAGAGAAGGCTTCATTCTGTGGAAAGTATCATTTGGAGATAGAATTCATTGAAAAAATACAATCAGCCTCATGGGTTAACTCACCCAAATTGCAAAATTGAAGCTGAATGCATTAGCTTCTGAAAAGGCGTTAATTACATCTGGTAAGAGAGAAGTACTATTCTTTACAAAATAAATAAGTGGCTATGTTTATGATTGACTTACCTAAAATTTACTGCATTTAGATGGAAGAAAAAAATTATTACAGGAAGCTGTTCAAGAAAATGAGTTAGCCTGAAGCCAAAGTTTCAGGCTAATCTTAATAACCTGTGAATAATGAGGAGGAGTACCATCTCCCTCTGGTAAATACATTTTGTAATGCCCAGTGAAATTGGCCTGGAGCATGTCAACCACCAAATAGTACAGGGTTGGCTACATCAGTTGCAGTTGTTCCAGAGAGGCAAGTTGAGCAAGGCAGAACTCCATCGCAACTCCTACTACTCAAAGGTGGTAACAGCAATAACAAAAGGACTACCAGATGGTCATATTTCCCTCAATATTAGTTGACGGCACAAAGGTCATATAAAATCTCAGGGATGAGGATAGGGTTGCCTATGTATGAGTATTGAGGTTGTTCAGTACCCAAAGATGTTTCAACCTAAAGGGGCACTTTTCACATTATAAGCAGATAATAACTTATATGAGAAGAGGGGCAGGAACATAGAGATTTGAAACCTCCCAATCAGGTTCTAGAGTAGTAGAGGAGAGTACCAGCCTATGTAAACCCACAGCACAACATACAGATGTTTATACACTTGGGAGAGCTCACACACATTCACTGACAAACATATATGTCTGAAGCTGCCCTTTGTCCCTGCTGCACTTTAGCTGTTATCTCCAAGGGTGTTTTTTTCTCTTGCTCACCACTCTCAGAGTCTGATTCTAACCTCCCAGAAGGATTCCAAACCTGATACAGTCACCTTACCTGTGGATTAAGGAGAGGGACTCAAAACTTGAGCACTTCCTATGGAATTTGAGTCTTAGCATATATCCAAGTGTGTGTGTGTGAGTTGGCAAGAGTATCGGTGCATTTGTGCACTCAGCCAGGGCACATAGGGCAACCATGTATGGTCATTCAGGGTTTGCAATAATATATTGACTTGTTTATTTATTTTTCTTTGAGGAAGAAACACCTTTTTCCAGTTTATACAGTGTCCCTAAATGAAGGGCAAAGTCATGTACCCTGACGAACTAAGAATGGAATGGAATGGAAGAGGATGATTGAACACGTTTCATGGGTATATTTTCGCAAATGGTTATCTCCTTTCCTAAGCATCATTGACTAGTAGCAACATATTTCTGTGCAGCTACTATGTGTTATGTACTGGAGATGCAGAAAATGATAAGGCATGCATCCTGTCCTTGAGGAGTTTGTAGTTTGGGATTATGAAATCTAGTAAACAGAATCAGGTAACTTAACCCTTAAAGGAACTTTGCCCAAATTAGCAAATGTTTGGGCCTGCACTTTTATATCATTCAATCATTTTTGATACCTAGGATAGTTAAGGTTACAAAATGTGAGATTTGCAAAATAATCACAATTAAGCATGTTCTGCATATTATCTTAGGTTGGAAAGATGTCTTAGAGTTGTGGAACACAGTGGCAATTTTTTTTTGAGGAGATAGGATGTTGCTCTGTCATCCAGGGTGGAGTGCAGTGGTAGGATTATAGCTCGGTGCAACCTCCAACTCCCTGGCTCAAGCAGTCCTAGCTCAGCCTCTCAAGTAGTTAGAATTACAGGCATGCATCATCATGCCTGCCTAATTTTTTTTTATTGTTTTGTGGAAACAGGTTCTCAGTATGTTGCTCAGCATGGCCTTGAACTCCTGGCCTCAAGTGATCCTCCTGCCTTGACTTCCCAAAGTGCTGAGATTACAGGCATGAGCCACCATGCCTGGCCCACAGTGGGAAATTGAAAGTCCTGAAAACTCACTTGTGGAAATCTCAGAAATGAAAAAATCATGTCCCTGAAGCACTGAGGCATAAAAATTCCCTGGATATATAGAATGCTGTTTCCATGAATGTAATTTGTGTATAGCATGTGAAATCAATGCTGCGTCTAATTCAATATGGCTTCCCTTGCTTGATTCATTGATGGATAGATAATATTAATTTCAATGAAATAACCAGAACATGGAGGGTTAGGGACTATCCCTTATTATTTACACTATATTTAACTTCTATGAAGATAGAAACTCATGGTTTGACTTTGCAGAAAGGGCTGAGTGGAGAAAGATATCATACATTAAGAAAAATGAGTGCTAGAGTGGCCAATTTTTAAGATTATTGTAAGAGTCAAGCCTGCTATAACAGGGACTGGTCATTTTCAGTCATTATAACAGGGCCATAATCAAGGTCAAGATGCGTTGTAGTGAGTGAACCCTAGTTATACGGATATATATCAGGTATCAAAAGTTGAGGGTGAAGGCGTGAACTTCTTTTTGATGATTACCCTGCTTTGGAGTGGGAGCTGAGGACCACCTATTTCTGAGAAAGATCCAGGCAGGTGGAAGTGTTGTAGACAATAAACAAGACTGGGCATATGTGCCAGATAGGAAATTGTTGGTGTGAAAATGCAAACTCAAGAGTTTGCCCTTTCATTTTAATCTATCCACAGTATGATCCCAAATTTCTCTTGAGGAACCTTCTGCTCCAGTCAAATTGGACCACTCAACTCCTTGTTTATGCCCTAAGCTTTCTCACCTTTGCTCATGGCTTTTCCTTTCTTTAGAAAGTACCATCCCCATTTCTGTCTATCTGAATTCTTTACATTCTTCAACTTAAGCAGCTGCTTTATCCACCACCCCCAATCATTCACTCACCCATTCTTTCATTCAGTCAACAAATATTTAATTTTTTGTTACTGAGTCAGGTATTGCAGATTCCTATAGCTGGAAGTGATCTCCATTCTCTGAATCCTTTTAGCAATTTATTTGTATACTTTTAATGACATTTACCATATTCCGACTATGATTTTCAGGACAAATAATTTATCTTTTTTAAGCACCATGAAGGCAGAAACCATGCATATTTATCCTTATGTAACTCATAATGATCTGAACATAGATGGTATATGTTTTTGGATGATCTCTGGAGCCCTTGGGGAATCCCAGAACTCCCTTACTTCCCTTGTTTCAAATTTATTATTTTCATAATATTCCAGGAGAGTCACTGCATCAAACACAGCCAGATTCCTTGGTGATTTTCTCATGAAGTCTACATTTACTAAAAGGGAACATTTTTAAATGTTTTGTACTTTGCACAAATAATACTTCCAAAACAAATTCCTAGTTTGTTAGCAATTAGAGTCAAGATTTCCAATAGGCCAAAGGTGCCATTGTGTTAAATAGTAAGATTTCAAGGATAGAATAATTTTTTAGGATGTGTCTTATCCAAAACATCAGATCTCTAATCTGATAAAGAGAGCACTATGGATGCCTTTCCTATTCATGTTGGGCAACTAGAATACAATAGTTAGCAGTTTGACCTGAGGCACCTTTGCTGAAGCCAAGTTACAGTTGCCAAAAGGAAGTCACCTGCTAATGACAATGGATGAACTCAGAAATAACATATTGTCCAATGAGAATAGGCTCAAGCAAATTTAAACAGAACAAGTTGGTCAAGATAAGCTTAGGTTAAAGAGCTGAAAGAATACAGACCAAAGAAAGTGGACTTAACTGTGGTGTTTTGACGACTTGGAACTGTGAAAATTGTTGAAAAGAAGGTGATGGGGGACTTCCTTTTCACTATTATCTAATGTTTAATGAGAAAGCATGGAAGTAAAAGTTAGAAGCAAGTTTTGACTTAGAATCAGTTAAATATTTCTTGTCAGTGAAATCTTTTTAGACTGAAGAATGGTCCCTAAGGGAATGTGACAGCATCACTTAGGGCATTTTCAACATGGATTGAGCAATATTCTTGAGGTCTAATCATAGAAAGCAATCACATACTGGCGAGGAGAATAACTGTACTAGCCTCTAAATGTTTCCTATCTTTCCATGTGGTGTATCACCCTTACGATCACTTCCATGTTTTAATCGTTTTGTTACAACACATATTTGAAGGGCCAGCTAGAACAATAAAAGGGGAATTTGGTTTGGTAAGCTTTGGGTCTTCAGTAAATGAAATGTGGTAAAATGAAGATAGAAAAAAATTGTTATGAATTTGTTGTGTCAGATGGAGAACTGACACAGAATTTGTTAAAGGCAGCCAGTTGGTTTTAGCAATCAAAAAAAATGACAGAGTAAAAGGAGTAAGAGGAGAAAAACTGATATGGCAAACATTGTGGGGGGGAAGGGAATACCTCTAACCCTTTTTAGGGAGAGGCAAAGAAATATAATTTAACCAAAATGTCAAAAAAAAAAAAAAAAATCTTTCATCAGGTGATGGGCAGGTTGGGGGGAGGGGAAGAGTGTATACTTACATAAGGGGTGTGACATGAACCTCCAGGGGGTTGACATGCTTGGAGCGCTGGCACGGGGGTGGGGGGGAAGGGTTGGCAGGGGCAATGTATGTAATCCTAACAATATTTGTACCCCCACAATATAATGAAATTAAAATAAAATAAAATAAAATAAAACAAACAAACAAACAAAAAAGAATGATTTTTTGATAGGGAATGTTGTTACTCATTGACATGGGTGCTTTTAAAGGGAAATCCATATTGCTTCTTACTGTTTCCATAATGTCTTCACAGAAAGTTATTTGGAGCTCAGATGTTAAGACTGGGACTGGGCAAAATGGTAAAATAAAATAGCCAGTTTGTCCTCAGCTGTATCCTGTCAATATCATTTTGTTTTAGAATAGTGCTCAGTAGGACTTCAGAGATTAATTATTTCATCTATGCTACCCTCTTTTGATAGATGGAGAAATTTGAATCTGTGGAAGGTGTTTAATCAAGGTCACAGGATATTTTTAGAAAAGGCACTAACCAGTACATGTTTTGACTCCCACGTCAGTGTTACTTCCACTACATCATGGGGTTTATGTGTTCTATCTTTCCTTTTATAGAGTCTGTCCAGCCCCTATGTCCTTAGCATTCAGGGTCCCCTCCAAGTAGGACTCAATTAAAAATTCAGTCTTTTTTCTTACCCACTGTTTTAATTGTACACACACATCCTTCATCTTTCCCCATCATTGTCAGAGGTCTTCTTTCTACCAAGGAGTGGATAATGAAGCCACCTTAATTTGTTTGTTTTTATGTTACCTCTCAAGGGTAGATCTATTTTAACAGCATCCTTAATCCCAAAGAGAGAGTGTCATGGTAGCAATTTCAATCCATAAAACAGACTTCTAGGAAGATATTTTGGGTCAGGGTGGTTTTTCTAGGGTTCTTGAAATCATATAATTTACATGAGTACCTACTTGGCCTAAGCAATTAGTTGCCCTTTGTTAAGATATACTGGTTTCTCCACTTTTGAGGTATTAAAATGGCCTGCTACCAACTGGACTGGCAGTCATTTTGTATTCTAGTTTACTGTGGCCTTATAGTTAATGCCTGGATCCTTAATCATAAATTGCCTTTTTAAAGGTAATTTTAGTGACTTACCAGCACATGGGATCTGGATAAGACATAAATTAAATCTATTATAGATTTCTGAGAAAGAAAACCCTACCAAAAGGACACTTTGCAGTTTTATTTCAGTTTTTATTTCTGCTTTTAATCATAAATTGGCTATGGTTCACTGTAGAACATTTTAAATCACCCAGAAAAGGTTTCCAGCCTTTCTACAAAAAGGGCTGCCTTTTGGGTACTTTCTCCTATTGCAAATATTCTTGAAAAACAGACTTCTTGGCTTCTTTTGCAGTAAATGTCCTTGTTCCATTGGAAGAAGCTGTTCTTGTTCCTGCAAAACTAACCTATAAACATTTTGAAATATAGTGATCTTGTAATCCCCCTAGCATATTAGAATTATTTAATTTTTTAGCTGCCAAGTCAGCCTGACAAAAACTGTGATATACATATATGTATCTAAAAGTGGTTGCTGTTTTTCTTTACTGTTATAAAAATTTTAGCTGGGGAGATTCTCCCACCTATCCTTAACCCTCATCATATTCTGGTTTATGGTAAGAGGTTGTTTTTTAATGACCACATCCTAAAATGGGCTTCTATAGTCAAATGGTATATGTGAGACTTTTGAAAGACCCTTTTATTCTTGGTATGCTGTACTCTGACGAATGAAAGCTCATAAATCAAAGGCTCTAGTATGAAAAGACATGCCAAGGTCACAAACATTTACCTGAAAGAAGTACCAGGATATAAGTGTCAAATGTGAAATGAAAGTTGCTGTGAATAGTTTTAGTGAGCTGAGTTCATTTAAAGTCAGAGCCAGAATTTTTCAGAAGGATGGAAAAAGCACATGTTTTTTTTCCATTTCAAACCTAAAGGAGAACAAGTGTCCTAAATTTAAGCTTCATCGAACATAGGTTGTGCAATCGTTTTTGCAAAGTGAGATGGAGGTTAGAAAATGAATAAAAATTAGAATTAGCGAAGGACTACCTAGCAGTCTGAAGCCATATGCATATACAAACTCAATTTCTCATCCCAAGGAGCATTCAATTAAGTCTTCAAAGAGCTTTTCCAGCAAATATAATTTAGCCCCAAGGTAAGCCAAAGGCCTTCTTTTTCATTTTAAGCAGGCCTAGATTGTTTTGGTTTTGGCTAAATCTATAAAACTGGAAATATTGCCACTTTTATGTAGATTAACAGTCATACTTTTATATTTCTGCTCCTTTAGTTACAGATTCTTAAAAAGGCCCAACAGACATATATTTTAAGATAGCTGCACTACTCTTAAAAATTTTTCTCTGAAAGCTTTTTCTGTCAATAAAAACTGATATATTGGTACCAAAATCGGCTCTTCACATTCTAAACTAGAGAAGAGTTACAGTCAAAACTATGTTAAC
Organism: Cheirogaleus major; assembly: GCA_963574435.1. NCBI lineage: Eukaryota > Metazoa > Chordata > Mammalia > Primates > Cheirogaleidae > Cheirogaleus > Cheirogaleus major. Next base: position 10,350 of record CAUYPO010019857.1, read on the forward strand.
CACTATTTTATACAGCTCTTCAACATTTGCTCTATGAAGAATTGATGTTACTTTCTCAAGTCTCTCTTTCATTGGATTTTACATTTTAATTGGATAAATCATGGTCGAGTTGCAATATTGAGGACTAATACTGGGGTTTCAATGGAAATGGAATAGCCAGACAGACATTCAGAACTTTTATGCATTTGGGCATAAAAACAGAGGAAGGATGTGTTGAGAGAAATGATAGGGTATAAATTTCTGTGGAAATTCTCATTTGATAAATAATGTGCAGTAGCACAGATAATCTATATGAGAAGCCCCAATAAGTTTCTGTTTTCCAACAGTAAGGAGCAGGAAACCAGTATGATGGCCTCTAAGTATGTTACAGCTTCTGAGAACATAAACTTTTGTCCCCGGGAATGTAAGCCAAACTGATTAAAGGTTGTATTGCCATATATCATGGCTGGTAATCTTAAAATAATTGGAAATATTTTCCCCACAAAAATATTTATCTTAAGTAAATCATTTAATAATGAAGAAATAGAGGAAGGGCATATGGGACATTTTTCCGTAACTAAAGGGCAGCTGAAGAAGTTACTCTTTTGCTAGCCAGGGACAATTATTACTGATGTAGACGTGTCTGAATCTACCACCGCTTTGTGGGTATAAGTAAAAGTTTCTTCTGAAACCCTGGTGACATGATCCAGAAGGCTAGAGAAGGCCTGTATGGGTTGGGAATTGATAGGCCTTAAGGCTTTTGCATTCTCTGGTGAATGAACACACCCCAAACCTAACACTTCCCTACTGCTGCAAAATCAGAGCCTACAAGTGGTGAACGGCTATCTGGGCAAGGAGCTGTGCTTCCAAACTGATGAGCGAAGCAGCTGCCCTCTAGAGGAGGACTGAAAAGGGAGTAGGCAGGATTTCTTTTTTTTCAGAGCCAGCTGCACTTTGAGACCCTAAGAAAACTGATAGCTTCCAAATGTTCTTTGTGTTCCCTACAGTAGAGAGTCTCTGAAGCAGAGCCATACACAAAAGGAGATTATTAAATACATATTTCCCCTCATTATGCCTTAGACCCTTCCCCCACCCAGGCTGAATTGGCTAAGATTCATTGAGAGCAATACTTTAAAAAACAATGGAAAAACTGGAATAAATATCACCAATGTGAAATAGCTCATAGTGGAGAGCAGTCATTTAAGCCTCAACACTACATTTACTGAAAAATAAGCACCTATGTAGCTAAAAGGGTTCCGAAGTTTGGTTATAAAGGTAATATTCACCTGAATTTTTCTCTGAAACACCAAGGAATGGTGTTGTGGCCTATTTTTTTTTTTTTTTTTTTTTTACCTCCGTTCCCTTCTCTCTTACTTAATCTCTTAGGCTAACAGCCACATCCTGTTTCTCCCTTCCTCCCTATTCTCGACCCCATTTCAATGACACTCTCACAAGCATTTTCCACTGGTTTGACTCCTTCACCTTCTATCTCACAATTTTGGTAATCCCTGCCCAGTCCTGGCTCAGTTCAGTGGCCCACTTTGCCTGTTCTTGTTCCCAGGCTGCTGAAGACCCATCTGGGGAAAATTGCATATCCATGCTCATTGGCTTCACTACAAATGCATGTTTTCCAACCTCAGCTGGACCCTCAACTCTTATCCTTAATCCTTTTCTCATCCGTAGTTGGCTCCTTCTACCATTTCCCACAGCAGCTGTTCCAAACCTTCATTTCTCTTCTCAGGCCCCCACTTCTGGCCTCCTCACTTTGAACAGATGACTTAAATTTCTGTTTCTCTAAAACATGTCATCAGGTGACAATTCTATCCAACTTATTCGTCCAGTGTCCCTGTAATCATTCATCCTTTTCCTTCTTTTGTGTATCATCGAACCTCATTTTAACTCTTCTCATCTTTCCTCGCACCTTACAAATATGTTCCAGTATCAGCTGTTTTACAGAGAATTCAAACCTTTTATTTTTCCTCTTTATTTCTCATCTGTCTCATTCCTTTCATAACCAAACTTCTTAAAGGTATAGTTAATATTTGATGTCTCTAATTCTTCAACTTCAACTTATTTTTCAACCTACATCTATTCAGATCTTGACTCCTAGATTCTTGCTAGGCTTGTTATAAGAGTCACAAAAATCAGTAGTCCCCCTGCATTTCTCCCCCACATTTCCCATTTTTCAGAGGCAATGGCTTTCAATTTTTCTAGCTATTAAATTAATTATCATGAAAACACCTGCTTTCCAGCTTCTGAAATCATATTATTGTTGTCTCCTCTTTTGTTCTCTTTGCCTCTGTGGGTTTATGACTCTAAAAAACCCATGCTATTGTATTAAAAGAGTTTCAGGGGAAACAAAATTAGATACTAAGGTTCAGTTAGTGATACTTGTTTAGAACTGCCATTATTTTTCTATGGCTCATATTTTTCTGTTTGTCCCTTTTAAGGGTATTACTTAATGCATCTCCATCTCCTTCTATTCTTCTTGGGTGATCAGATTCGCTCCCTTGGTCTCAGCTGTGTCCCTTATGAATATGACTCAATAATCTGTATCTCCAGCCCTGAAACTTTTCCTGATCTCCAGACCATCTGTCTATATACTAGAATTCTCCACCTGGGTGTCCTATAAACATGTCAAACACAACCTGTTTAAAGCCAAACTCATGTTTTTCACTCCAAATTCGTTCTCCCTCTTGCCTTTCTTCTCCTAGTTAATGATATCACTCAGTCACCTAAACTAGAATATATAGAGTCATGTTCAGCCATTTTTGCCAACAAGGAATGTGTGTGTTTCATGAATGGCAGAGAGAGTGTTTCATTCATTTCTGGGGCCCCTAGCCCATTAGCCCAGGCACTTATGTAAAAGTGTGTTAAATTGATAGGAACTTGTTTTTGGAGTCTAAATACAGTGCAAGACTAAAGTCATCGTATAGACAAAGAAACACATAATAATGTGTTCAGCTCATGTGTGTTTAAATTGCTTAGTTTATGAAAAGCTTACTTGACATGAAACCAAGTTATGTGTGATTTATTTATGATTAAAAGCATTTCTTTTGTTTTTAAAACAGTTGAGTGCTTATGGAAATAAAAGCAATTGTATAACTACTGCCTCACTCTATATATCTCTGCAAGTAAAATTCTGGTTTGGAGATTCAAAACTCCTTGTGCCTTAATTAGGATCTCTAAAGGTTCTTTTAAAAGCACCAGAAATTATTACTTTAGAAAATATGGTCAAGTATTAGCTAGCTGCAAATGCTTCCAATACAGTTTACTATTAACTCTCTGAGGAGGCATTCTATAGTTCTATTCTGATAAATACAAAAGAATAACAATAATAACAGTAGATATAGGGGAGAAGTAGACTTAATACACAAGAAGAATAAAATGCTCTCTTCAATTTTTCTTCTCCTTGTTTCTAAACAGAAACATATATATTTGCATATGAATGTCCTGGTGACATTTCTTTGGACTTCACAATGGTTAAAGATTTTCCATACTCTCTTTCATAATGTTATGAGAAGAATATGTGCTTATAGATCTCCATTCACAGATCAATTCTTCCATATTGGGCTGTTAACTTTGTTTATGCTTGTTCAATTTGCATCAGAATTTTTTTTTAGGTGAAAGCTTGAACAATTACTGTTTCAAGTTCAGATTCAAGCACACCATCTGGGGGATGGACGTGCCAGTAGCCCTGACTAGAGCAGGGAAAAGGTAATATATGTAACCTAAACATTTGTACCTCCATAATATGCTGAAATAAAAAATAAAGAATAAAAAATAATTTTAAAAAGTATTATAAATTGAGCTCCTACTATTAATATTTCCCAGACTCTGTACTAGAGATTCCAAATACATGTTCTTATTTAATCCTTGCAAGTAGCCTCCAGACTTAGAAACTAGGAATATTTAGCCTTTTCTTTTTTTTATTAGAAAAAAACAAAACAGGAAAATGGATGTTTGAGAAATTAAGGAACTTGCCTAGGACCAATTACAGGACAAGCAAATAAGGCACTTGGTGAGCTATGGAGAAGGGACAGATAGCACAAAATGAGAGAAGGTATATAAAATATTAGACATATTAGAAAATTTTACTGAATGGCCAATTAATATACACTCGACCAACTCTACAGTAGTGACCCTAGGTAGCAGCGGTCTTTTTATGGCTTTATTTGTGGTAACCTTCTGTTATTATGGCCAAGTTGGGATTTGGAGAATTTTTTTTTTTTTTGCCTAAAGGTTTGCATTTTTCTTTATAAATTGGGCTGTAAATATCGGCTATTATTGTACCCTGTGGTACATGAAACCATTATCAGAACATCTTTTCTCTTCTTATTCCTCTAAGCATGCATATGGCCCTCAAAGCCAATCAGTCTTGAGGCCAATTATGTCCCCAAGGACAACTCAGAAAGTGCCTATTGGCTGCTTTACCTAAATTCAGGGATGTCTGATGAAGGCCTTCATTTGTTAATTACTCTAATTTGTTCCAAGGTAAAGTGATTAAGTCTGTCTGGTACAACGTGTTCTTGGTTAGTATCTGCGTTTCTGATTGTTTATGGTTTCATTTTGCTTCAAGCCTGACAGATTGTTTGTCATGGCTTCTGGATTTTACCTATCAGGGAGTAACTGTCAGGAGACATGTTACTTTATTTTGATGGGAATAATACTCACTTTCCACTTTTGTTTATTCACTTTTTGGGTGTCTTGTGAATTTGTAAAGCTCCTTGTCCATGAGTTCTCAGTGCATTACCTAACTCTATAGGATCCCCAGGATACAAGTCATTGGCTTTTGTGTATATTTGGCATGTCTGATTTTCCTCTCAGTGCTGGGAGAAAGAATTCATCTGTTCTCTAACAGTTCTGGTAGGCAGACTTGTACTCACACTGTTTCTGTTCTCTGTTTGCAGCCAGCTCCATGACTTTAAATTTCTTTCTGTGCCTGTTATGTGCAGAGCAGCAGGATCCTGTATTAGACTATACTAAGTGTTAGAGTAGCAATAGGAATGAGTAAAACATGGACTCTATCATCAATAAAATTACAGTACAGTAAGGGATGACATAATACACATGAATGAGTTGATAAATATAAGAATGTAATGAACAGCATTAGAGATATTTAGAAGCAGTGCTGTGGGACCATAGCATAAGGAGAGATTGTATTTATTTGGTAAATCAGACAAGGCTTCATAGAGGCAGTAAGAATGTGAAATGAATCTTAAAGGATGTATGAAATCCAACAAGGAAAAAGAATTACTATAGGGAGGATGTTTCTGACAGAAGAAACATCATTCAGTATAGGTATGGAGGTGAGAAAGTGTAAGATGCAGACAGGAAAGAGTGAATACACCAGTGGAGTGGTAACATGGAGGGCTTTGAATGACAAGGTTAAAACCTTTGGACATTTTATTGGAGGCAATGGGGAGCCATTGAAGGATTTTGAGCACTAGGATTACATGTTCCAAGATATCCTTCAGAAAGATTGCTTTGGCAACTGTGCAAGAGACGAACTTGAGAGGGTTAAACTTGGAGACAGGGCAACCAGTTAAGAGCCTGTTTTAATAGTCCAAAAATGTAATGAGAACCTGAGTGGGTCAGTAAATGTGAGGATGGAGAGAAGGGGGTGTTTGCAAGAGATATTTGGGAAGACTTCATTACTGATTGGATATAGAGAATTGTTAGAAAGCCTGGTAACCAAGACAGTGGTTCTGCCAATATCAAAGGTTAGAAATGAAATTCTGAAGTCGAGTGTTGGGCGGTTGGGAGGGGGGAGGAGGAGATGGGTATATACAAATATAATGAGTGAGATGTGCAACGTTTGGGGGATGGTCATGCTTGAGGCTCTGCCTCGAGGGGGAGGGGGGCATGGACAGTATACGTAACCGTAAATTTGTACCCCCATAATATGCTGAAATAAAAAAATTTAAAAAAAAACTTAAAAAAAAAAGTTTCCTAACTAAAGTTACATTGGTCTCTGTGTCTCTGGGGATTGAGGTTTCAGTAGGACATCAGGTTATTCTAGGCATGTGGAGAGGCAGCCAGAGATCACTGTTACCTGCTTGATAATCAGTAATCTCTCCTAAGCTAATAATTTTTCCTGACATTGTTTCTTATAACCAAATAACTATACACATCACTGTCATTCTCTGAGACACTATTTGACAAATAGCTTTCTTTCCTGTTTGCATGTTTTATTTTTATATTTTATACGTTCAAAATAGTCTTTCCCATAAAATGTTCTAAGAAGCATAAGATAGTAGATGAAAATCTGATTCTGTCTGGAATCATCTGTGTGAGCATTAGCACATCACTTAACCTCGCTTACTTAACCTCTCTGGACCTCATTTGTCTTTTCTGTAAAATGAAGAGGTTGGACTGGATTGCTTAAGATTTTTTTATAGCTTAAATATTTTATATATAGTGATTAGATATATTGTACATAGTGACCTTAATGACTTTAAAGATTAAGACTTTTTTTCATAGTCTATTATTTCCTTTATATATTTAATTTTTAAAAAACTGAAAGATAAAATTCTATGTAATTATTGTGCACAGTACAAATGTGTTGAAAGTAAATATACATTGTGGAATGACTAGATCTAGCTAATTAACATATTAACTAACATAGTTATCCTTTTTGTTACAAGAACACAACATTTCTCTCATGGCAAATAGTTTCGCACATGAAAAATTAAGTGAAAGGGATAGTGAGGATAATAACAAACAGAATAATCAGAAGAAAAAGATGGCAGTTGGGGGAGAGGGAGAACTAAATTTTTAGAGATCAGGTTTGAGATGCTAGTGAGACATCTTTTCTTTACTATCCAGTACACAATAGAAAATGTATGTTTTGGTTTCCAGGAAAGTATAATAATAGCTACCATTCACTGAATGTGCATTATATTCTTCAAAGCTCTTTAGACATATTAACCATCAGTCAGCAGAGAAGTCTTTCATTTGGATGACTTTGTGTATGGTCATTGTTATGTTTGCATATGCCTGAGTATTGGGGAGAGTAAAGAGTTCAAAAAGAAAAGATTTAAAGTGTCAAGGATATAACCTTGAGGACTACTCATTTTTAAAAGTGGAAATTAGGTGAGGACCTAATGAAAGAGGCAAAGGAAGATAAATCGATAGAGGTTGGAAGGGAGCCATGAAGGTTCACTATAGGGAAGACAAGGGTATTCAAGCATGAGGGAAAGATGTACACTGAAGGCGTTAAAGTTTAAAGGAAAAAGAAGATTTGGAAAAGATTATTGGATCTGGCCATTGATAAACAACTTTTAAATGAGCTGTCTCAGTAGAATATTAGAGGCATAAATCAATTTGTGAGGAATTAAGGAGATAGTAGGTGATGAGAAAATGTAGACACACAAACACAGTGTTCTTAATGAGTCTATGATGTGGGCTAGCAGAGGGGTGAATAGGACAGGAATTGCTGGAGTCCTGATAATTAGAACATATCTTATATACACAATATTAGTTGCAAAATAAAACACAAAAACAAACTCACAAGTATCAGTGTCTATATCTGTTTGTGTGTGAGAATTTATTTACCATGCATGGAATACAAAGACAATATCAGCATCTATTGATGGCAAATATGATAAGAATATAAGGCAATATTAT
>CAUYPO010019860.1:0-22496 GCA_963574435.1 Cheirogaleus major
TTTTTTTTTTTGAGGCAGAGTCTTACTTTGTTGCCCAGGCTAGAGTGCCATGGCGTCAGCTTAGCTCACAGCAACCTCGAACTCCTGGGCTCAAGCAATCCTACTGCCTCAGCCTCCCTAGTAGCTGGGACTACAGGCACGCGCCACCATGCCTGGCTAATTTTTTCTATATATTTTTAGTTGGCCAATTACTTTATTTCTATTTTTTTTTTTTTTAGTAGAGACAGGGTCTCGCTCTTGCTGAGGCTGGTTTTGAACTCTTGACCTCGAGCGATCCGCCCACCTCGGCCTCCCAGAGTGCTAGGATTACAGGCGTGAGCCACCGCGCCCGGTCTGCTCCACCTCTTAATAGCATCACACTGGGGATTAGGTTTCAACATGTGAATTTTCGGGGGACAAAAACGTTCAGTTAATTGTACCCATGGACACATTCTCTCTTTATTTATGTCCCACACATTTATGTTCCTGTCCTGTACTGCACACCTGGGGCACATTTATTTCTTTAAGGTGACTTAGCCTGATCAACATCACAGAAGACAGTCTTATTTCCCTCGTTTCCAAAGTCTTGGAGTCACTAAGTACTGACTGCATGCTTTTCCTGTGAGGGGCAGCATAGTGGTTAGTTGTTGATATCCATGTATGTTCTCTTTGAAAAATGGCTTTGGTATGGTCAAGGGTTGATTATTGAAGTGCTTACTGGGGCCAGACAGTAACTATGTGAGTGAAGCAGGCATGAAGGTGGACGTTCGTGTGGACACCTTGGAAGTACACAGCTGCAGCTCAGTTCAGGCTGTCTGTAGACATGCTAGAATGTGGGCCCAGGGTGCCAGATCTTATGATTTTTAAGGAGAAGTTGGACATCTGGATATTGATGTGAAATCACCTGGTTTTTCCAAGTTAGAAACTAATTCAGTTAAAATTCGGCACCTAACAAAATACATCAGCAAGCTGGATTTAACCCATGATCTCTGGCTTGTAGTTTCTGGGTGTTGTGGGAGACCTTGGCCTGGCAGTCTGCCTTTTTGGATTCTAGTCTAAACCCTGTCTCTAAGCGCTTGGAGAAGGCACACCCCGACTTGTGGCTCAGACTCCTCCTTTGGGAACTAAGAGTGTCAGGTGGGACGATCTCTAAGGTTTCCTCTCGCTCTGTATTAGTCTGCTAGGACCGCTTTAACAAAATACCAGACTGGAAGTCCAAGATCAAGGCATCAGCAGGTTTGGTTTCTCCTGAGACCTCTATCTGTGGTTTGCAGATGGCCATCCTCATGATGTGTCCTCACATGGCCTGTCCTCTGTGTGTGCACATCCCTGGTCCCTCTTTCTCTTCTTAAAAGACACTAGTCATATTGGGTTAAGGTCCCATCCTTGTGAACTATTTAACCTTAATTACCTTCCTAAAGGCCCTAGCTCCAAAAACAGTCACTTTGAAGGTTAGGACTTCAACATATGAGTTTTGCAGGGAAGGAGGCACAATTTAGTCTGTAACATACTCTGAGTCTATACTTTGTTGACAGGGTCACTGAGGCTAGACCGTGACTCCGACTTGGCTTTCTTCCCCTTTCCCCTCCAGGTTGACCCTCCCCTCTGCTGCTCTCTGCCCTATGTCTGGGAAGGCTGACAGCTATGGATGATATCAGTGGGCTTCCTGCCCTCTGCCTTTGGTTAGGCTTAGCCAATGTGGAGTCTAAGAAGGAGATGAGAGGGAGAGAGGAGAATGAGGTTGGAAGACTCTCATTCTAAGGTTGCCACAGGCTGGCCATGTCCCTTCACTAAAGGTCACCGCTCCTGTCAGATAGTTCCTCTGCCTCCAGGTTCCCTGCTTCCTCCCTGATGCCGTCAGGCCTAAGGGTGGTAATGTCTCTGTCTCACCCTGGGACAGAGTAACAGTAAGAGGCTTCCCTCCCTCCTACACACTGTTGAAAAGAGTCCTTTTATTATACTTTTCTCAAATCACCCCAACTGGTGGGTGCTGGGACCCTGACTGATACAGCCAGATTGTGAAGGAACCCCATCAGAGGGTCACCCTGCTTGTCTCTTCTTCTTGCAGCCTCATTCTCCTTACTTCTGTTTCCAGACAGTGCTGACTCAGCCTGAGGCTGGGCTAGCTTCCCTCAGGTCACATACTTTTTTCTTGAGGTGAACCACATCGTGATTCTTGCTCTCTGAGTGGGTTTGCTATTATCCCATCACAGTCCCTGTGGACAAGGGTGGAAGAAAGATCTAGTTGGAAAATGGAGCCCCCTGCAGCTGGGCTCTGGCCTCTGCCTGGCTGAAATGACTTTAGCTCCTTGACCACTTGTCTGTTTAGAATGAGATTTACTCTGTTCCCTCTTGTGGTTACAGCCCTCTGAAGGCAGAGCAGTTTTCCTCCTTCATCTACAAAATCCGTACTGACACCCCCTCCTTATTATTGAGGTCCTCCCCTAAAGTTTTAGGAACTTGCTGGTTATAGACATAAATGATTAGAGCAAAGTTAGTAATGCATTCAGCATCCAGAGTAAAAGAAAAGAAGACTAACCCATGGATGATAATTACAACACAAGATGGAGACAGAGTGAAATAAACACTGTACAGGTTAGTCAGGTGTGAGGGGCTGCGTGTAGCAGCACAGGAGTGTGGTTTAAAGGTGAGGGCCCTGGACTCAGACTGCCTGGGCCTCAAATCCTGCCTCACAATGTAACACTTACTTCACAAAATTCTGATTTTAACATATATTTTCCAGGAGCAAAACTACAGAGCCCACCTGTGTTGCCAATGCATCGTGCTGGCACTGAGGAATAAGAACCCTGTCTTGGAGATGGGATGTGGGAATGGGCACAGACACACGTGCTCTTACGTGGGCAGCCACACGGAGCAGCTTGTGTTAAGAACTCAAGCAGCTGACGACTGTCACCAAAGAGCACATCTACATGTTTGTTCAGCCCCCCTCGCCACTTCTGCCCCATTCTGACAAAGAAGCCTGCTAACATTTAGTCAGAGTTTTATTTAGAAAGATTGTGCCTTGGCTGGTATTTTCACTTGTGGGAGCTGGCTGTCCTAAATGTAGCAAGAAAGTGCCCTGAAACCCACACACCAGGCCAAGGAAGGTATAGAGGAGGGCCAGATTATTCCCTCTGGGAAACGAATGCTAGTCAAGGAATACGGAAAGTGAGGATGGAGCCAGAGGTACAAAACACCCTAAGTCCCTGTCCTCAGCTCCAGGGAAGAAGGATTTCTGAAGAATGGTTGGTTAGGGTATTAGCCGCAGGATAATAAAGGGAATCCCAAGCAAGACCTCTGAGAACTTAGTTCTCTTTGATGAACTCATGTCGAAGGGCTGCACTTTCAGACAGAAATGAATAAGAGGATGATTGCTTTAACACAGAAAGGCAAGAGGTGGTCAAGATCCTTTTCAGAACCATAGAGTCTTTCTCCATAGAGCAGGGCAGCCTGGTAAGGCAGCTGCTGGCTCAGAATGAAACAAACAGAAGGGAGGGAAACAGACAGACACACACCACGAGGAGCTGTCCATGGTGCTGCAGTCGCCCTCGCTTGAGCCCACTTGGAAGGCTTCTAACAGCTACTGTATGACAGATACTGTGTCAAGTACTTTACACACATTGTGTCCTTTACTACTCAAGGTAACCCTGCAAGGTTAGTATTTTTATCAGCCTTGTTTCCACATATAAGGAAACTAATGCTCAGAGCTTCACTTTCTGCCTTATCCAATATGGGTGATCTGAATAACCTCTTCAGACATCAGATTTGAGGACTTCTAGCCTAACAAAGAGAGAATATCTGTTTAACACCATTTCTCTGGTCTGTGTAAAGGTATTTTGTTCCTTTTGGAGGTGGAAGGTGGTGGGGATTTACATCGAAGGCAACAGAGTTTAAGTCACGAGGGAGTCTTTCAAGAGAAAGGTTAAGCATGTATATACCCATGTTTTAGACTGTTGATTAGAAAAGAATGTAGGAACTTCAAAGGTGTTTGTCAAAAGAGAAAGAAAAATTAACCCCTCCTAAGTAAAGGAAAGCAAATCATGTTTTTTTAAAAAAATCAATAAGACTTTGTTACTCTTTAACAATTTTCTCTTTTCTTTTTGTTGGTGATAAAATAAATAGGTTCCAAGAGAGAAGGTAGAGGGCAAATAAAGGCCCATCCTTCATTAAATTGAAAGAAATCTTTGCTAGGGAAGTTGAAGCCATAATAAAGGAAACATCGTGTGGGCTTTTGATGCCAAACATTGCTAAATCTCAGGATCTAATACATCATTTGGGCTGGGGAAGAGATTTTGTTCAAATCCTAATGTTGCAAAAATTCACGGGGAATTTGAGTTAGAACCAGGGCTGAGAAGCTAGTCAGGGATTCTCAACCTGGGTCCATAGACCCTGGGGGTGGAAGAAGAAAGAAGTTCCGTGGGTGGGCTCCAGAGAATATGTGCATACCTTCAAAATGTAGACAAAATGTTGTTTGTTCAAAATGTAGACAAAATGTTGTTTGTGGATGCATTTTTACTGGGAGGTGTTGATCACTTTCAAGCAATTCTCAACATGTCCAGGAACATCTATAAGGTAAACAGCCACTGGTTTAAATAGTCACTCCAAGAAAGTTAAGGCTTGGTGAGCAAAGCATCTAATTATACCTACATATTTATATTTCTGGGTTTGGAATAAGCACCCTACTTAAGTATGGCATTTATGATAATTCAAATTAATGCTTATACTTGTATATTTGAGTAAGGAGTTCTAGTTTTACAGGAAAGACATCTAATTAAGTAGAAACTGTGTGTTGTTCTTTTCAATTGGATTTATTCCTCAAGGGAGCCTATAAAGTGAGAGAAAACATCAATCAGTCAGGAAAGATTTGACGACAACCCATGATATGGGAAAGCTATCAATTCACCTGCCTAAAATTCAATAAGGATCCTAACACAAGACATCCACATTCTAGCACAAATGCTGGAGGTCACTCTGTGTCCCCATCTATCACCATGTGGTCCATTAACAATTGCTGAGACAAGGGAGCAGAGGAAGCACCAAGAAAAGTCCACTCTCCTTTACGCCCAGTCAGCAAAGTTGTTTACTGAAGTCTGATTGCCAAATATTTCACTCAGCGTGATGAAGGTAAGAATCAGGACTCAGCTGGATTTTTAAAGCCCACAGATTCAGCGTGGAAGAATAGGTGAGTGCATGCAAAATTCTCTTCTTCCTGCGTTCCAATCTTCTATCTTTTCCTGACTTACTATACAGAGATTTAAAGAGCAATGTGTGTGTGTGTGTGTGTGTGTGTGTGTGTGTGTGTGTGTGTGAGCTGTGTGGCCACACCATCCACGAAGAACATTTGATTTCTCTCAAGTGTCTTTGACAGCTCAGTGAGCTGACATAACCCAGAAAGCATGTGCTGTTATTTTGGTAAGGGCAGAAAAGCAAGTATAGTTATTTCAGAGTTTCCCCTGAAAAGAGCTAACCTTACTGAAGGCAAAAAGGATTGTGATCAATTAGGCTGTGATTCGTGGGGCCCCGTAGCTTCTGGGGACCTAGAAAGATGGGGATTCTAGAAATGTGGGGGATGTAACCTCTCCTGCCCCATCATTTTATCTCAGGACAGAGGCAGGTATGAACTGGAGGCAGCTGTGACCTGGAATAATGGGCACTAGGGCTACAGACCCTGTCGCAGAGAATTTGGGAAAATGGCAAATCAGGACCTCATTTCCCAAGGAAGGGGATTTGGGCAGGGTGCTAGGCCCAGTGTATCAGAGTCTTAGAGTGAGGATGGACCATGGGGGCCACCCAGGACAACCCCTACAGGGTCAAATGTATGTCCAGAACTGGGACTGGAACCAAGTGTTTTGACCATCCAGTCATCACTGTCGTCACTGCCCTGCATGCATTAGGTCCTACTCCCTACTCCTCTATGCTCTGCTCCCTTCCCCCAATACAGGAGAGATGAGGCCAGGAGCTGGGCCTGACTTGCGCAGCTCCCCAGTGGTTAGGACCGGGAAAGGGTACTCTTTTTGGCTGGCCACAGTCTACTAGGAGGCCAGCAGGCGTGAAAACAGCTAGATTTTATGGCTATTTTGGTAGCTGCAGAATCCCCCACAGCAATAAAATAGCAAACTTAGAGCATGTGCCAGGAACTGTTCTAGTGCTTCCTATGTGTGATGTCATTTAATCATCCCAACACCCCCATGTGGTAAGTACTGTTACTCTCCCTATTTTACAGATGAAGGATCACATGGACAGAAAGGTTAAGTAACCAGCCTAACGTCATACTGATAGCGAGTTGCAGAGCTGGGATCAAATCCGACAGTCAGACTCCTGTGTCTGTGCCTTTTGCCACTACATTATATTGCCTCTTGGCTCTTGGAACAGCACATTAGGCTGTTCTTCTACATAATTGTCTTTCCCCCAAACTAAGCCTTGCCCTTGTTTACCCAGACTCTCTCCAGCTCACAGGAGAAAGGAGAGGAATGCCTTTGAGCAGGATGCATATCAAAGGGAGAGGGATCCAGAGGGAACTTTGCCTGGGAGTCCCATTTCACACTACTTCCCACAAGTCAGATGAGGAAAGGGGATCCTAGTGGAATCCTCCATTTGATTCTCTGACCCCTACCTGGTTGCTCTGCAAGAGAGAGAGAGGTGGTTCATGGTGCTGTCTCAGCTGACACAAGTGAGGAATGGCAACCCACAGAGCGGGTGGATGGAGCATCATTTCTGAAGCAGCATGGGCTGGACACATCCCAGTGCTAGCAAATGGTGCTCCTCTTGCTGGACTTAAATCCTTAAGGCAGGGGACTCCTTATTGGCATATGGGAAAGTGCATCTTGGTACTCAAATGTAGGTACCTGCATTCTTGTGATGTTTCATATGATCTTAAATAAAACTGCTACTATCTCTTCAACTTAAAGAACTGTGAGCACTCAGCTCATACATGTCAGTGAGCTGGTTATTCATTTTATCATGAGCTTCATGGATTCTTGCTTATAGTAAAATTCAAGCTCTTAATGAGCTATTTAAATATTTATGAGAAGCTGAAAAAGCCTTGTTTTTTCCAAGGCATTGAAGTAAATTTATGGTGCAGTGAAATGAAGTTACATTACATTCTCATGAAGGGAGAGAAGAAAATCTGATGAAGAGTATTTCCCCGTTTCTAGTGAAAGTGTTTTTATGCGTGAGGCTAAATCTACATAGATTACCTTTCAGCATACGATAATCAGGTTTGAACACAGGAATGAGATATACAAGGAGAAACTTGAGATCATAGTTCCCAGATGCCCTGAGGAAAACTCAATTTTATGGGAATCTGAGATTTGATCTTATTCTCAGCCAAACATTAAGCTATGCATAACACCAGCAAAACATTAATGCCATTAGTACCTGGTCAGAATCCCGTAGATGTGTTTGAAGTTGATGGCAGTTATGTGAAAACCCCTTTTCTGCACTTCACTTAACATGCCTCTCTCTCATAGAATCATGAAATGTCAGAGCTTAAATATCCTTTATATTGTGAGACCCGTTGAGAGAGAATTACTACCCAAGTTCACACTGCAAGTTAGCAGCAGAACTAGAAACTCAGGTCAGCTAGTACTTCGAAGGCAATATCTGTGACTATTCTCCAGCTCCAAATTTGGCCTTTCCTGAGAGGTTGAAATGGGATCCATTCCTTCACCCATTAAGTCTGAGCTATGACCGTGCTCTCCCACCTAATAGCGTCTTCATGGGCCCATCAATACTAATGGGTGGTGAATGTGTGGACTTTGCTACTGTTCGTAAATACAACAGAGGCTGCACTTTATACACAGAAAGATATGCACTTTGAATTCCTTGGAGATTATTTAGACTGGATTCTTACATTCTTTAGCAATGAGCTTGCAGCTGAGAACAATCAGTGACCAGTCTGTGGCAGAGAATATAGATCACATTGACCCTGGATTTCAGGCACATATTGACAGTGTACCTCAGAGGAGAGCTGCTACAGGACCAGGTCCCAACCTACCCAGCCAGCACGACTGCTCACCATTCTCTTTGGGGACCTAGCCTTGGAAGCCCCAGAATGTCACTCCCACTGCATTTTATTGGTCAAGAAGGTCATTAAGGTCAGCCCAGATTCAAGGAGAGGGAGAAGCTTATGTGTACAGGGAGGACAGGCATTGACAGTGAACGTCTTTGGAGACTCTCCAGCTACAAGCAAATAGAGGGCAACCTACTTCATGTGCACCTTTCTTCATCGGGTTAGCTACCTCACTGCTGAGCACTGGGGATAGCTTCAGTACTAGGAAATGTTTGGGGGAGGTAGGTGATAGGAAGAAGGAGGGATGGAAGTCAGTAGGTTGAGATAATGGTTAAGGAATTAGGACTGGGAAAGATAATACAGGATATAAAATGATATAAAATGAGAAAAGGATGACATGCGGGACTAAGTGCTGAAGAAAAACTTTGCCTGCTTCTCTTACAGCCTCAGTGTATGTTGGGGTGGGTTGGAGAGAAAGACAAGCACAGCTGAAAAAAGAATTGCAAAATGTATTTAGTTATTATTGAAATCACATGTAATTATTTATGATGAAGATTATTTTCGAAGATGAAAAAAGCACCCATCGTCTCACTAACTGGACACGACCGTGTTCATTTTTCTTTTCAGTCTTAATTGCCCCTTATGTAGGTTTTATGTCTCTGTCATCATCCTGCATTGGGCATGAGTTCTGTGCTTTTCACCTGGACTCGTTTTATAAACGCTGCTCTGATGTTAGCTGCTGTCTTTGCCTACCTCCTTTTAAAGGCTGCATCCCATTCTGGCTGAGGGAGATTTGTTATGGGCCAACGAGCTGAGCATGATTAATGAGGGTGACTCAGGTCTCCTACAGTCCTGTCACCCATTGGTGAATGCATAAGGCCCTGGGGAAGCCGGACCTGGCCCCTCTGAGGCTTTGTGGGACTGTCCCTGCCCTAGGTGGCCTGCTGCAGATGAAGCCCTTGGGGTGCTTCATGAATGTTTGTAGCGGCCAGCAGGAAACACTCTTCCTTTAAGGGGGGAGGCAAGCTGAGTTTTTTCCTCCTTCTCTCTTCAACCTTTCAAGGAGCTTGTTGGTTTCTTAAAACTGTTAATCTAGGGCACAAAGGTTTAGATTTCTCATTTCTTATAAGGGTTTAGATTTCTTCCGGGAAAGGGGATTTAATTTTACTGCTCTAGCAATTTTTCACCACAAGAATCTGCTGACTTCTTTTCCTGATACTGAGATGTCAGGCTTGGCGCATTCTGGGCAGGTGGAGGGCATCCTCCTCTATCTGCAATGTCCTCTGCTGTTTGCCCATTTAAATCCTACCTAGTCTTCAAAGCCCGCTTTACATCAGTCTGTGCCCTTCTTGAAGACTTCCCTGGCCTTTTGCACCCATACTCAGATTTCTGACATCTTAAAATATTTACCGCTTGATCATAGTCACATTCTCCTAGAAGGCACCATGGTGTCATAAACAGACCCTGGGCTGGAAATCAAGATACTTCAGATCTTGTCCCATTGCTAACCATCTGTGTGACCTTGGGTAAGTCTTTGCACTTCCTGGGCTTCAGCTTTTCCAATTTTAAAATGAGAGCTAATCTCTGTTGATCCTTCCTATTATGAGTCTATAATCTGAGTCCTTTGACCTTTGAGGTCATTCTAGCACATCACTCTAGAGACTGTGGAAATTTGTCTGGTTGATTCGTACTTATTCCCTCCAATGACCTTCAGTCTTCCTGCTCATAAGACATCATCCGGACCATGTGAACATGTGCATTGTTATTGAAAACATGGACTGAGTCTTTTCCACAACCTTTCTCCTCCCCTACCCCTGCTTATCTGCTTCTTTTCATCCAATAAGTAGACTTCAGACTCTGTTCTTTCTTGTGGTTGACTCTCTGAGTCTCTGATTATGATAAAGTGCTGCAAATGGAAGCATACATTCCGAGGCTGTACTTCAAACACTCAATTAATGCAACATGCCACATACCAATCCCAGTAGAATGCCCACAAACCAATTTGGTTCTTCTTTGATGAGGCAGAGATGCAAGGCAGTAATGACTCTTCTCCGAGGGAGAAGGGATTAGCTAGAGGGTGGCTGAGTCCCTGCTATCTCCATCACCAGAGCAGGATGGCCCATTACAAGGACAAGGAGTCTGACCTGGAAGTCCGTGATTGCTTAGCCCCAAATTGCTCAAGATTTGGTTGTGCTAAAAAAGATTATAGGGACACTATTGAGGGAGATGGACATGATTTGGCTTAAAATCAGAACAAATTTTCTAAGGCTGTTTGTAAGTCCTAAAATGTGATGTCCTCTGGAGCAGCCACCAATGTGCTTAGCCAGTGACCACCAAATGATATAAAGCCCTCAACACTCAGTCAAAACCCCTGCCTTTGCTCAAGACTTACTCCAACACATTCCCTCCTCTTTCACCTTTGGCACACAGCCTGCATATTCCTGCCTCTAGGGTTTCCCTCCTGTTCTTCCCTCTGCTTGGGACATATTGGCCCAAATTACCTGTGCCCCCGCCATCAACATTCCACTCACTTGGGGCAAAAAGGAGCTTAAATAATGCCTCTACTGTGGGCTTTGGAGTCTCCATGACTTGGGTTAAATCCCAGCTTTTCTACCTCTAGGGCAAGTTACTTAACCTCTCTGGGTAGCCTCAATTTTCTCATCTATAAAATGAGAGCTAATAATCCCCATCTTGCGGGGTTATAGTGAGGATTATATGAGATGGTAGAAGATTTGCAGCACCAAACATGGTGCCTGGCATAGAGCAGGGGCCCAGTGAGTGGCATTCGCTGTTGCTTCCCTTACATATACCTTTTATGGGCAATAATATAATGTTACATTTATGTAGGCATATAACTTATCCCACTGCTAGATAAAAAAAAAACTTCTGGAAGGTACTAATTACTTAATACTTTGGTAATCACTTTCAATGCCAGGCACATAGTTTTGTATAGAGTAAATTCTTAATATACTTTGTTCAAATGAATTGACTAAACCGTTTTATCTTTCTTTTCCTCCTGATTATACCCAACAAAGACAGGAGAAAGTCAGTGTTGAAAAAACAGGGCAAGAAATAATTTCTTTCTACATTTTGAGGCTACATTTTATTCAGAGTGCAGCTTTGGGGTCTTGCCTCTTAAACTGTAAATCCACGGAGGAGGGAGGGGATTGGGGACCATGACCTTTTATGTGTGCTTTCAGTATTTAGCGCTCTGCGGGGCACTTGCTGAATATTTAAGTATGTTGCTATTCAGGATAAAAGCTTGCAGAGTGACAGATCTGGGAGCAGAAAGGCAACTTGGTAATGGATTTTATCTCAGACAAATGCAGAAGAAAGCCTGCTTAAGGGTGTAATTGCCCTGACTACCCCAGCCCCATCCTGAAATCCTGTCCCACCCCTCACCAATGCAGCTCTGGGCTTCCTTTCTATGATGAGCCCCTGGCCCTCAATCCTGATGGTGAAGGGAGAGGCCTGGTGGTCAGTCAGCCCCTCCCTTGGCATGCCAGGTTAAGGTCCATCCTGTAAGAATTCTCTACATCATGCTGAGGAATGGCCCAGACTATGTGGAAGTTATCACCTGAGCTGACTTTCGATTCAGTGTTGGTAACCCTGGCAAGATAAATAAAGCTTGGGTCAGCACAGGCAGCACAGAACAAAGTTGTAGTTGTGAGCACAGACTTGAGCCAGACTGTCTGCATCCCAGCTCCACCCCTTGCTTGCTTGTGACCTTGGGCATGTTATTCAATTTCACTGAGCCTCAGTTTCCCCATCTATAAGATGGGATGATAGTAAGAGTGCTTGCCTCATAAGTTTATTATGAGGATTTGAGACACTAAGATATGTTAAATGACCTAGAACTGCCTGGAATATGGTAAGAGTTATGTAAGCATTAGCTATTATTATTTTAGATCTATAAGGACTGTTCCCCTAAGTTTTTTTTTTTTATTTTTATTTTTTGAGACAGAGTCTCACTTGGTTGCCCGGGCTAGAGTGCCGTGGCATCAGCCTAGCTCACAGCAACCTCAAACTCCTGGGCTCAAGTGATCCTCCTGCCTCAGCCTCCCAGGTAGCTGGGACTACAGGCATGCGCCACCATGCCCGGCTAATTTTTTCTCTATATATTTTTTAGTTGGCCAATTAATTTCTTTCTATTTATAGTAGAGACGGGGTCTCGCTCTTGCTCAGGCTGGTTTCGAACTTTTACCTTGAGCAATCCGCCCACCTCGGCCTCCCAGAGTGCTAGGATTACAGGTGTGAGCCACCGCGCCTGGCCAAGAGCTTACTATGTGATGCTGAGTCAAGCCTTCAGTCACTGGAGGAGGCCACTCCTGAAAAGGCATGCATTCGCTTTCCACTGCTGCACAACAAATTACCACAAACTCTGTGGCTTAAAGCAATACCTGTTTCTTATCTCGTGTTTCTATAGGTCAGGAGGCTGGGCACAGTGTGGATAGACTACCTGCCCACAGACCCACTGGGCTGAAATCAAGGTATCTGCCGGGGCTGTGGTTCTTGTCAGGATCTCAGGGTCCTCTTCCAAGCTCGCTCCTTGTTGGCAGAATGCATTTCCCTTAAGTTGTAGGACCAAGGTCCCTGTTTTCTTCCTAGCTGTCAGCAGGAGGTTGCTCTCAGCTCCTAGAGGCCCCTCTCAGATCCCTTCCAAGTGGCCCTTCTGTCTTCAAGCCAGCAACGGAGAACTTCCCACCCAGCAAATTCCCTTTGTGCTTCACATCTCTGACATCCTCTTCCAGAGAAACTCTATGTTTTCAAAAGGCTTGTATGATCAGGTCAGGTCCCCATGGTAATCTCCCTATCCTAAGGTCAACTGTGCCATGTAATATAACCTAATCATAGAACAGAACAGAATTTAAGAAGAGAACCCATCACATTCACAATCCTGGCTGGGGCATATACACCAGGCGGGCAGGGAGTCTCGGGAGGTCTCAGAGTTCTACCTACCACAAGGCACCAGGTCACTAGTTTACAGTCAGTCAGGGGTGACTCATCCTAGCTGTAGTCAAATGCTTATATTCTACCAGACCCCACCAGGCACAGCTTGAGGGCATAAAGTCAGAGAAAAAGGTGCCACCTTGTCTCAGGTTCACTCATGAAACTCACGGAAGAGACTGTGTCCCTTTAGCACTTAGCCCTGTGCCTGCCATACTGTGGGTGCGGGTACCGGAGGACAGTTATTCCGCATGTTGTTAACAAGGCCTCTCACACTTGAGTGTTTGATGGTTACATTGAAGTGGCCTGTCCCCGCCCCTTTCCCCCAACACCTGAACTGCCAGCTGCTCATTCCACAGCATTGGCTGAGCACCTACTTTAGCCAGGCACTGTCCTGGGTGCGGGGGACACAGCACAGGCTAGACAGAGATCCATCCTGGTGGCAAGACACAAAAGCATGCCTCTGAGAGGTGACAAATCTCGCCCAGATGAAGCCCACCCCCCAGCACAGCCACCATTCAAACCCAGGTGAGGTCTGACTCCACAACTCACAGTTGTTTTGCCTCCATTTCCCCCAGGAGACCTGAGAATTGAGACACGGAATGGCTCTCATTCCGCCCACTGTGGCCTGCGTTGCTGATGCTCGGGTGTTACAAGCAATGTAGACTCATCCTAAAGAGCTCAGGCCCTGCAACCTGGCAGTTTCATTTTATAAACCAAGTAGCTCTACTTCCAAAACCCTTGGCTTTTCCCCACGAGACCAGACAGGCCTGTGCTACTTAATTGATTCTGCAGTATAAGATCAAGGTCCAGTGTGATCTAACCACGTACTACCCACTCTCCAAGCAACCAGGGCCTGGGAGTCACAGGAATTGCCTTCATCTCGAAATACAGTGATCGACCAAGCTAAATACTGATGAGATGAGCTAAAAGTGGATGATCTGTTGGATGTTTATGATATTCAAATTTCAGAATGCCAGTACAGTATTTTCTACACACTTTATACCAAGGGAAAGTGGTTGGGTGGGACACACACTAGACTAGGAGTCCCAGCTCTGTCACTAACTTGTTCCTTGAATTTGGCAAATAGTCTGCATCTTTCAGCCTCAGTTTTTTCATTTGTAAAAGGAACATGTTGAACAAACATAAACCTGGTCTAAATAATTCACATTCACATTTTTAAACTGCAGGGGCGAAAAGAAGCCCACCTGTGAGCTACCTAAGCCCATAGCCACCGTTGCCACCTGGGTACTAGGTCAGCAAACTTCTGTAAAGGACCAGATAATAAGTATTTTAGGCTTTGCAGACCCAGAGACAAAACTGTGGATATTATGTAGTTATTTATATTAATAAGATAAAAAACCCAAATTCCCACAAGTGTTTCATTGATTAAATTCAAAACAAAATAACTGAGTACAATATTTTGGAATACAGGTCCACTAATGAGAAGAATAGACTTTCTGGGGGAGAAACCAACTTTGCTTTATCTCGTTTCAAAGTTAGTGTTCTCTATTATCAAATTGGTTGTGAATGTTATTCTGCAAAAATCATTCTTGGCTCACAGACCAGTAGGTGGGATACACTGGCCTGCAGTATGCTGGCCACTGCATTAGATGGTCACAAGCTGGGTGACCAAATGGCCTGGTCTGCTCCAGATAGGCCCTATTCATGGCTATAGGCCTTGTTTACTTACTAATGCCTCTCTTCTCTCCCAAATGGGTTCCATTTGGATGATAAATTACTTAGTAGTTTTCTGATTTATAGTTAAGACTTTTTCCTTTGCAGGGTTTTCTTTTTTTTTTTTTTTTTTTTTGAGACAGAGTCTTGCTCTGTCACCTAGGCTAGAGTGCCGTGGCATCAGCCTAGCTCACAGCAGCCTCAAACTCCTGGGCTCAAGTGATCCTCTTGTCCAGCCTCCCGACTAGCTGGGACTACAGGGCATGCCACCACACCTGGCTAATTTTTTCTATTTTTAGTAGAGACGGGGTCTTACTCTTGCTCAGGCTGGTCTCAAACTCCTGAGCTCAAGCAATCCTCCCTCCTCAAAGGCCTCCCAGAGTGCTAGGATTACAGGAGTGAGCCACCGCGCCCGACCCCTTTGCAGAGTTTTAAGGTGGGTAGTGCTTTATTACAAGCCTAAATTAAACAGGGCCTAAATGTGATTAGTTCTCAAAACTCACCATGCATAAAAATCATGTGGGGAGTTAAAAACAACAACAAAACGAGATGTGAGACCCTCACCTTCTAATTCAGTTAGTCAGGGTGGGACAGGCCATTAGTATATTTTTTAAAAAGAAAAAGCTCCCAGGGGGTTCTTGTGCATAGCCAGGGTTGTGGCAGCATTTAGGGAGTTTTAGGAGGCATGGCTTTGGTGAGTGAAGAGAAATCAGGCAGCAGCAGGACAGCGAGGGACATATAAGCCCTGTGTGAAACTGCTATGTACACAGGAACCTCCCTGTGGCCAGAAAGGTGAGTGCAGGAAGCCTAGCCTCCCCACCTCCCCTGCCCCGCATCAGGGATGGCCTTACTTTGTAGGTGTTGAGGACCTGCAGGGTGTTCCCAGACGCCATCTTTAGCTGGATCAGTTCTTGATTCCTTCCTTCAATCGTCTCCAAAAATCGAGCATTCTCCATCTTTAGCTGCTGAAAATCAACTTCGTGGAGGGCCTCACCCCCCTCTTCTTTCTATGGCTCAGAAAGAAGAAAAGATGGGACCTTCAGCTGTGATTCTGAATGTATGGCTCACATTTCTCGAGTCTTGGTAAAACTTCGCAGGTCATTCCGTCATTCGACAAACACGCATTGGGCATCTGTTTGGTGCCGGGCATGGTGCTAGGCACTGGAAATAGAGATTTGAGTAAACACAATGTTCCCTAGCCTCAAGGAGAGAATGAAGGTTCCCAAACAGGCCCCAGGTACTGACTCATCAGCATGGTGCTCTGGGATGGGCAGGGGGTGAAGGGTGCACAGAAGCCCCTCAGCTGGGCCAGGAGAGGATGAAAGGCCGAGTCAGGGAAGGCTTCCCACAGCGGGTGGTGCCTAAAGAGGGCCATGAAGGAAGAGTAAGAATCAGGCCATTTAAAAGTTGTTTTTAACCTGGAAAACGCAGGAAAAGCAGCCCATGAATCCCCCTCCTTTGATCATATGATGTTTCTGCACCGTGGATCTATTAGTGTATTGGATTCCCTCCCTGACCGCCAGGTCTATGCCATCTTACCTACCCCGCCAGGTCTATGCCATTTTATATTTGTGGCAGGCAATAGCCCAAATTGGGGACTGCTGCTGCTCCCACACCCCACTCTACTCATATTGTGCTATCTCCTGAGATGCGTCTCATCTTCCCCTTTCCAAAACAATACAATTTCCTTAAGCCCAAACGACCCCTCCTCCAGCTCCAATGCACCCAACATGTTTTCTATACCTGTGGGTAATCTCTCTCTCACTGAGTCTCAGAAAGCTTTAGCTCCATGGTCCTTGATACTGTTGTCCCTGTATACAGTTACATGCACACGCTGCTGCCCACTAGTGTGTCCTCTCTTCCCGCAGCAGCCCTGAGCCCTTGCCATCTGGCTCACACTCCTCCGTGAACTCTAGTTTACCAGTTCTTTCAAGTGTGGCGCTCACACTGGGATGCGACACTCCAGGGTGGCGCTACTCAGACAAAGTAGAGCAAGGACACCCCTTTCTTGGTGTGGGCGCTGTATTTCTATCAGGATAGCCTGGGCCATACATCGCCACCAGCTGAGCAGATGTTATCAGGTACTCTATGGCTAAGCCATCCTGTACCTGTGCAGATATTTTGGGGGGACCCAAGTGGGGGATCTTACATTTGTCTTTAGTCTCTTCATGTTGTTCAAGCTGTCCCAGCTTGTGGAGGTCTTTCTGGACCCCAAGTCGATCAAGCAATAGTCCCCTGACATGTTAGTTCTCCTGCCCAATTTTGGGTCATTCAGTGGCCCCCTTTGATGTGCACGCCATCAGTGCCCATGTTCAAGGTCATAATAAAAATATTGAGCTGGTAAAGGACAGAGCCACGTATCACATGCTAGAGGCCCTGAGTCATGTCCGCCTCTAATCAGGAGCCATTCGGGTCAGCCGGCCAAAGACTCACCGAAGCACAGTCTAACTGTGCCACCCAGGCCGCATTCCCCCTGAAGGTCAACAAGTATGTCACGAGGGTGTTTTTAATTCAAGCCAACTCTATCTACAGAAAACCCCTTATCTGCCTGCATAGCAACTGTATTTGTTTCCTACTGCGGCTGCAACAAATTACCGCAAACCTAGTGGCTTAAAATAACACAAATTTATCTTATAGTTCTGGAGGTCAGAAGTCTGAAATGGTTTGGGGGCTAAAATGAAGATGTTGGCAAGGCTTCATTCCTTCCGGACGATCTCAGGGAAAATCTGTTTCCTTGCCATTTCTAGCTTCTAGAGGCTGCCCACATTCTTCGATTCATGGCTGCCTTCCTCTGTCGTAAAAGCTCATCGCTCTAATCTCTGCTTTGTTATCATATCTTCTCTTCCTTCTGCCTCCCTCCCATAAACAGGGGATTACACTGGGCCCACCCAGGTAATCCAAGAGCATCTCCCCATCTCGTGATCCTTCAATGAATCACATCTGCAAAGTACTTTTGCCATATGAGGTAACATATTCACAGATTCCAGGGATTAGGATGTGAGCATCTTTGCGGGGGGGGGGGAGGTTTGGGGGGACATTATTCAGCCTACCATAAGAAAGAAACAAAGAAACAAAGAAAGAGAAAGAAAGAAGTCACATACCTGTCTCAATTGTAAAAGCATTTTTTTCCTCTGAACTTTGAGAGAAATATTTTTCAAACGTAATTTGTCCTTCATGGTATCCTATAAAATAAAGGCATATTTTAATCCATTTAATCCATTTATCTTCTTTTTCCCTGTTGGTTTGAAAAATTGGTAGGTCTAAGGCTGCAAACCAAAAGTTGAGCCCTAACATTCACTCACTTATTTCAAATTCTTTTACTTCCACCCAAGCTGGTGCTGCTAGGACATTTTACTCATGATCAAGAAAGGAAACTGGGTCTGCTCCATGCATATTTTATTTTGCTTCAAGTTCAAGATTATTTGGGTGTATGCTACTGTAGGGGCCTTTCCTGACAAAATGATCTTATGATTCTTTGGCCTTTTATTCTTGTGGTAACTTACATAATTTGTATTACTCTTAACATGATAGAGTTAGTAACCTGTCTCTAGGATCCAAAGCTTGACATATATAAAATCTCTGGGAATGGAGTACCCCCCAAATTCTCCTTCCTTTCCCAGGCCAGCCCAAGGTCCATCTCTTTATGATATGGGAACTCAAAGAGCTTGAGATTCACCTGCCCCCTCCACATGGTCACCAGACCCAGCCTCACTCCTTTCTCAAGAAAATACATCAGATCTTGAAACAAATAACAACAATAAAAAAGGAGAAGTTGATCTGAGATAGTATTAATATGCATCCTGCCTGGTTGATTTTAGCCTTGATAAGCATGCATTTTAAAACATGCACATACATAAACAATTTTAAGGATGCAAAAAGTCTGCATATGTGGGCAACACGTTTGGTGGACCAAGTGGAGTTAGGCTGCCTCTCATGGATAATTCTGTGTCATCCTGGTAAGAATCTACTCCCCCTTTCTAAGCGCAAATTGCCTGCCAACTCACCCTCCGGCGGTTTGTGTCCTCAATGTACTTCATCACTTTCTTAGTGGCCAAAATACTCCCTTTCTTCTTGGATATGGTTTTTAGAATATCTTTTTCAAACTCGCGCACTTCCTTCTGAACTTCAGTCCATCGAATGTCAGCTTCCTCGATGATAGCCTGGGGGAGTCAGCACAAAGAGAAAAGAGTTTCCAGAAATCCTCAAGGATATATCCTCTAAGGAAACCTAAGTTCCCAGGCCTCTTTGTGTCCTAATACAGGATGTTTCTTATTAGTCTTAGAAAGATATCCTTAAGATATAAACTTGACCATATGAATATTACTATTAAAAAGTATTCCTCAAAAAATAGTATCCATAAAAAAAGAACAAACACACAAAAGCAGGGTCTCAGGCATAGCTATCCATTAAAAATTATATTAAACGTATCTGGAAGGATATACACCAAAACAAAACCACAGTTACATCTAGAGAGATGGATTAGTGGGGAGATAAACAAGAACTCTTACTATATACTTGTATTACTTTTAAAAAAGATGTTATAAAGCTAGGCATGGTGGCATGCACCTGTACTCCCAGCTGCTCAGAAAGCTGAGGTGGGAGGATCACTTGAGCCCAGGAGTTTAAGGCTGTAGTGAATGGCCACTGCACTCCAGCCTGGACAACATAGAGAGACCCCCATCTCCAAAAAAAAAAAAAAGTCATAAAATGAATATATGTATTGACATGGAGAGACAATTTCACTGTGTTAAGTGAAAAATATAGCTTACCAAATAATATGATATCTCTTTTTATAAGACATTTGTATATACATAGAAAATTATCTAAATTATATAAGGAGATAAATGCAAGGGTCAACAGTAACTACTTCCCAGGGGTATCATTGTAGATGTTTTCAAATCTTCTTGTAGCTTAACTGTCCTACAACAAACATAGATTGCCTTGAAATAAGAAAACACACACTATTTTAAAGAATAAAATGAGAAGGTATCTGTAGCCACACAGCAAATCATCCCAGTTCAGGCTTTTTCCAGGGCACTCAGAAGCAAAAGCATCTTCACTGGCTGGCCTTGGGCTCCAGCCTCTTCCCAGCCCATCATCTCTTTGTGCCGGAACATCAATCCACCTGCAATGCTGCCTTCAACACGTTGCCCTCCTGCTCAGTTATCCTCAATGGGGTCCAGCTTTCTAAGACATCAAAGATAAACTCCTCTGCCTGGTTCTCAAGGTCTCATTGCCCTACTCAACCTGACTTCCTAATACAACCTCCAAAGCACCTTCTTCTCTAATCACACTGGCCTCCTCAATGTCATGATCGTGCCAAGCTCATGACTACCTCCTCTTCCTTGCTCATGTCATTATCCTTACCTAGATTGCTCTTCTTTCCCTATGCCTTAAACAAATGCCATCATTCTTCAAGGTCATGCCAACTCCCATGTGAAGCCCCACCTCCTCAACAAACTCTTTTTGACCACTGTAGCCCATACTGATCTCTCTCTGCACTTGACATTTACATCACACAATCTAGCAGGTCAGGGCAATGCTATCACATCCTAAGCTCCTTTAACTTGCTAGAATTCAACAATACATGTTTGGAAAGAGAGAGGAAAGAAGTGGGAGGGGAGAATGGCAGGAGAGAGAGGGAGGGATTGGTTTATGTGATACAGATAGTTCTATCAATGGGAGACATGAGTCCACTCATGTCCCTCTAGAGGCAAGGAGTGTGATTCTGTGTGTGCCCACATTTAGAAACAAAAAAATAGAAATAGAAGTATCTATTTTTTATACAACATGGCTTTCAAATGCAAGCCAACAACTTCATCCCATGGGTGACTGACTTAACAATGATGTTTCTTCAACTGTGTTGGACTCACTAAGACACGCTATGTATTAGTAGGTCTCCAACAGGACATGGACCATGGGCATGCATGCTGTATATAAACAGGGACTTGGGTATTTTTCACCCAATTCACTGACTTAAACTTCAAACCCCTTGTATTATTAAGGAATTACTGTAAATTTTTAAGGGCACTTAGAGTTATTGTGGTTTTTGAGACAGAGTCTCATTCTGTCACCCTGGGTAGGGTGCAGTGGCGTCATCATAGCTCACTGCATGTGGTTATGTTTTTTCAAAGAATCTATACCTTAGAGACATACACTGAAATATTTACAGATAAATGATATGTCTAGGATTCACTTCCTAATAACCCAGTGGGATGAGGGGAAAGTTGGCTGGGACACTGATGAAATAAGAGTGGCCATATGTTGATAATTGCCGCATCTGGGTGTTGAGTCACAGGAGTTTGTTGTGCTAGCCTCTCTTTGTTTGTTTGAAATCTTGTATTAAAAAAAAGTTTAAAAATTTTTTGAAGCAGGTGGGAAGGTCCTTAAAGGTAGGCCTACAATTTGTCTCATCCATATTTCTTCCAAAGGACCAACAATTACACCAACACACTGTAAGTACATCTTGGTTAGGCGGAAGTGGGGAGCCTGGGTAGGACGGCCCATGCTGAGAGAAAGGCATAAGGTATACCTCATGGTGCTGTAGATCCCGTTCAGCATTTGCCCTCATGTGCCTTATTTCATCCTTCATGTCTTCCAGTTCCTTTTGTACAAGCTCGAGTTTTTGGTCAACAGTGAGGCCTACCACACGGTCCAAGCCTGTGCGGGATTTGGATTTACGCCTGCCTCGGAACTGCAACCCAGGAAAAACAAAGCCATTGTCAAAGAGGAGTTGGTAATATAGCGACCCAAGGGGGGCATCAAAATGATCCCTCAGACCTGCTAGAAATCACCCTAAGGACAGCCAGGGACAATAAGCTCATGGGGAAAGGATGCTGGCTGCTAGGCCTAAGGTGATGGTCATTTCACAAGTTACCCTAAGGCCCTGTGCTAACACTTCAAAGGCTTGTGTTACAATGAACTAAAAATAAATAAAGGGAAAATGTGTCCAGGGTGGAAAGGCAGTGAACCTGCTGGAGGCCAGCACTCAAGTCAATGTCAAGGGGAAGGTCAGTACTTCCCAAACTGAGCACAGAAGAGAAATTGCATCTAGGGGCACAGTGTTCAGCAAAATAGACAAATAAACAAAAACATCAGATTTTCTATGCATTTAAGGCCAAGGTCACAAGTGGGGAGGTACAGAGAAAGCATGGGCCTGAAGATGGGTTTGTCTGGCCCTCAAAACGTGGACCTACGTGGATAAGCCCTTCGAGACAAGGACCCACACCAGGCCTACATCTCTCCCTTAGTCAGCTGGCTGGGCCTTGTAAACAGCTGAGCCACAATTTAAGGGAATTCTCTCAAATAAACTAAGGTATTCTGGGAGAGTCAATCTATTATTAACTGAACCCCATTCCCTTCACACTCACTTGAAAAAGAAACCTTAGAGGGGAAGGAAGAATCCAAAGTAGAACAGGGAGAAAGTCACATGGCCACTTGGCCAAAGAGGGTACATCAAAGGCAAATACACAAATACCACTTGCGTTTAAGGGGACAAACAATAAAATAATTTTCTAGATGTCCATTGTGTACCTGTGCATAGTCTGCTGCTGCTATTTTAATGTCTAATACTCGTGAAGGCCGGTGCTCCCTGGGCTCCAGTTTAACGTAATATTTCTCAAACATCTCTGTCTCAATTTTGAGAGCAGAGTTTCCATAGCTGCAAGACAGAGGGTACCTGAGTAAGTTCTAGCAATAGGAGCTTAAACCCCAAATAACTAGTATTTAACACTTATAAGCCACGTGTGACCCTCCTCCAAGACACTTAGCCACTTGGAGCTTTAGTTTCCTCATCTATAAAATGGGAATAATAACAGAACCTACCTTTTAGGGTTCCAATAAGGAATGCAAAGACTTCAGGACAGTGCCTGGCACATAGTAA
>CAUYPO010019861.1:0-29714 GCA_963574435.1 Cheirogaleus major
CGCCAAGGCCTTAAAAGCGTGTGTGCTTCCCCGTTCGGGGTCTCCGCAACATGTAAGAAGAAAGAATATCCCCATTAAAGCGCTGTCAGAAGAACTCCAGTTGCCGTGTCTTCCTTGCTGGCGAGGCGGGCGCGACAGAAAATGGTTAATAGCAATGAATTTTAAAAGATTCAGCTTTTCATTTTTTATGAATTATATTACATATTTCAAAAGCATTCACTCACATCTCATTGTTATATTAATAGTTCAGTTATTTTACTATGTGCCAAATACTCTTGTAAGTGCTCTGTATGTGTTAACTCATTTGATCCTCAAAACAATCCTGGAAGTAGTAACCATCAGTATCCTCATTTCACAGATGAAAAAAACTGAGAAACTGAGCTTGAAAACTTTGTTCAAGTTTACATAGCTGATAATTAGCAGAGCTGGTCTTTGAACCTACATGTCAGTTTCCAGTATCCACACTTTTTTAATTACTCTGCTATACCACCTCCTGACATACTTAAGAATATATCTTAGAGGTTGTACCATGTCAATATATACAGAACTTATTTGTTTTTACACCTGCAACGTATTTCATTTTATGGCTGTATCATAATTCATTAAAATAGCCCCCTAATGAATACAAACCTTTTGCTATTGCTAACTGTGCTTCCATAAATAATTTAATGGCTATATTATTTTGTAGGAATTGCTACCTATCATTCTATGAGAGACAAGTCCATGACCATCACAGGACCCTAAAGCGTTACAACCCTTATTGCATTACCTCTCATGGATATGAGTGCAATGAGAAGAATAGAAACAAACTGTGAACAAAATATTAAAAGAAATCCCATCAATTGGGACAAGATGGAGTTCATACAGGTCCCGAAGCACAGGCTACAGCAGGTTAGTCTCCATGGTGGCCTCTGCGGCTATCTATAAATTTTGTTCAGGGAGAATGATATGAGGGTTGGTACATTAGTGGTGGACGACAAATGTGGAAACAATTGTTACGAAGATAACAAGCAGTTTTTTGTCCATCACTGATGGGTTATATATAGTACCAAAATGAATGGCAAAAATACATTATGGGATATGGATGGAAACATGGTACCCCTCAAATGGCATCATTGGCTTCATTGTATGACAGGTGATCCTCCAACAACAAAACCACCTACTGCTCATAAATTCACCTGGACAAACCATAAATTCAACATGGGTGGCACTGCCAAGCAATATGTGCCTTATTCTATCACTAGAAAGAAGATTCAAGGGTGGGTCCCACTTTTAATGCCTTACAAGTAAAGACAATGAAAAACAGTTTAAGCACATATGCTATAGTTTGGATATTTGACCCTCTAAACCTCATGTTGAAATTTTATCCCCAGTGTTGGAGGTGAGGCCTAATAGGAGGTGTTTGGGTCATGGAGCAGATCCCTTGCAAATGGCGTGGCGTTGCCCTTATGGTAATGAGTAAGTTCTCACTCTGTTAGTTCCCAGTAGAACCCCGCCCCCACCCCCACCCCCATGAGCTATTTATTAAAAAGAACCTGGCACCCTCACCCTCTCTCTTGCTTCCACTTTCTCTCCATGTGACTTCTGTACATGCCGGCTCCCTTTTCCCTTCCACCATGAGTGGAAGCAGCCTGGAGCCCTCACCAGAAGCAGATGCTGGTGCTGTGCTTCTTGTGCAGTCTACAGAACTATGAGCCAAACAAACCTCTTTTCTTTATAAATTACCCAGCCTTAGGTATTCCTGTATCCAACACAAATGAGCTAACACAACATAAAATATGGAGCTTTTCATGTAATTGCACTTTTACTGCTTAACATTAACATGATTAAAATTGTTTGGCTGATAAAAAAAAATCACATTGAAGGCAGTAACATTTGAGCTAGGCATTAAAGTACAGAGAAGTTAATTTATACAGGTACATGAGGAACATACAGACTTCATAATAATAAACAACCAGAGACTTTTTTCACAGACATTAGAATACTAAGTAATTCTGCATCTTAAGTGAATGTGCAGGTCTAAAGTCTTAAAATTGAATAATATTGTTTCTGAGGTTAATAGTTAAAAGAAATCATAAAGCAGGTCCTACAAGAGTTAGAAATAAATTTTCATGGTACCATAAAAAATTTCTTAAACCACTGACATAGCACACTAATGTATTCAAATGTGCCCATGCAGCTGGAGCAATACTGCCACAACAGTTGGTATAATCACAGATGGAAGGGTTATAATGGAAGTATAAAAGCAAAAGGGGATAAAGAAAAACCGAATGTCATTAAATTAGGTGGTAAATCATTCCATTTTAAGTCTTGTAGTTCAGAATTCAAACCAAGGGCCCATGTTTGAGAAAACTAATGGAAAATTTAGTAGATGTCATTCAGAAAGCACTGAAAAAGAACACTGCTTTTACAATGGAAAAATATTTTAAATCACCTTAAAGTTCAATGTTAGCAGAACACTTAAGGAAATCATGGCACTACAACTTGAGGAAACATGAGTCATTAAATACTGTAAACATGAATACTATTTTATTAATCAGGACTCTTTTTGTTGCAAGTGAAAGAATGCCTCAAATCAACTTAGCAAAAAATAAATGAATAAAAGGTTATTGACTTTCATAATTGTGAGAGACAAGGGTTGCACTGCCCTCAGAGATGAATGGATCTATGGAGTCAAATAATACTACCAGGATTTTCTCCCCACCTTTAAGATCTGCTTTCTGCTATCTTGGTTTCTTGAACTGCAGACAAGCTGAGGATATACATGCAGGAAATTTCAACTTTATATCACAGGTTAGCAACACAAATGAAGTAGTAAATCCTTTCTTCTAGCAATTTCCCAGGAAAAGGTTATGATTGGCCCAACTTGGGTCACTTGCCTACCACTGAAACTAATTGCTGTGGCTGTGAAGACAGGTTATTATGCCTGGTCAGGCCTGGGTCACTTCCCCATACCTTCACCAGAGGGAAATACCCTAGAAATTGAATGATTAGGATAAAGGAGACACAGTTCCACAACAGATAAAGGGTGATATTACTGAAAGGTGAAGGAGGAATGCTAGGTAGACAAAAGTAACAGATGCCCATGTCATATAGCAGCAATGAAAATACTTATTACAAAATCTTAAGTAAAAATGGTGGAAGAAATATTGTATCTAGGCTGCGATTGCAGCAACATAAAATTTTGAATTCATATTGAACTAGAGTGGAAGGAAAGCTAATGAATAAAAGAACCACTGCCAAAATAAGAACCATTAGTAGGGGTTCTTGGTCAGGGGTGATTTTGCTGCCCAGGGGACATTTGGCAATGTCTGGAGTAAGGGGTGCTGCTGGCATCTAATGGGTAGAATCCAGCAATGCTGCCAAACACCCTACAATGCACCAAACAGCTCCCCAAGAGCAAAGAATTATCTAGCCCAAAATGTCAATAATGCCACTATTGAGAAATTTTGGCAGAAGGGCAACTGAAGCGATTTGTTTTCCTTGAAAATGGTCTGTTGTTGTTTGTTCAATAGAAGGAAGGGGGAAAAGATGGGGAAGGAAGACATAGAAAAAAAAAGGAAATAAGAGGGATGGAAAGTTATGGGAGAGAAGATGAAAGAATCAGGGACACAAAGATACTAGGAATCAAGTCACCTTATTTCTACACCCATCTCTACAAATCACTGCCAGTGTGACCTTGACAAATCACAGATTCTTGAGAAGCAGTTTCCTCACTGGTAATACAAGGAATCAAGTAGTTCACCTGCTTCTGAGTTTCTTCAAGTTCAAAAATTCTGTGACATTACCTTGGATAGACAAGTAGACTCAGGAAAAAATTAATCAAGTTCTAGTGCTCCTTGTGTTCATGGCTAGTTTTAAATTTTGGCATTTCTTGCTTTCATGGACACATAGGATTTCTTTTTTTTATTAACGTTTTTGGTATCAACGAATTATAGTGCCTGTTTAAAGAACTTAGGCCCAATGATTAGGCTTTTTCTCAGTCATTGACAACAGGAAAAAGTAACACTGTCCATTTTTCAGTGCTCTTTTGTCAAACTTTCAGGTTTTTTTAATTAAGAAAGGACCCATAGAACTAAACTCTTTTTTTAAAATTCTGTTATGGATGTAAATGGGCAGGAGAACTGGTTTAAGAGAAAGAGACATAAAAGCCAAAGGTAATATGTGAACCTAAATTAGCTCCTGGATTTAAAAAAAAATAAAAAACAGACTTCTGGTCTCCAGTTCAGCATGTAAGGAGCTTAGAAGTTGCCACTCTGCCCTACCAAAAAGTAAAAGGCTGAACAAACTGAAAACTCAACAACTTTTCTTAGATTTATTGCAGAGGTGAGGTCACAGGGCAAACTGGTGCACCAAAAACTGAAGAAACAGACAGGTAAATATAGAGAACCACAACTTGCCAGAGCAGAAACCACCTGCAGGAACCAGTGCTGGGGTAGGAAAACCAGAACTATAGTTGCGAAACTACCGGTGGCTAGATACGGATAAGTCTGAGAGTTAAAAATTGCAGGGGGGCCGAGTCATGGGAGTCCCCCACACTTTTTGTTTTACTTGCATCTTTTGTAAGTTTCACTTCCAGGAGCCTGACCTGGTTCTCACAGTGAATTTTGGAGAAAAAGCCCTTCATGCTTCCTGCAGGGGGAGGAAAAAAAGGAAGCATTTTGTAATATGCTAGAGTACTCTGTTCTTCTTAGCAAGGTCTGCCCTTACCAGTAACTATTTTTCAGAGCCTGCTAGCTGGGGTTTTATCAAAGCCTAACATGCTTGAAGAAAGGAAAATACCCAACTCTAATCTACTATATATCCATCCTGTCCCACCTAAGGGGAGAAAAAACCCACAAGAAGCAGTGGTGAAGTTCACAGCCAAAGACACAGGCTCAGCCAAAAGACTGAGACCTAATTACAGGACTGTAGACAGTTCCCTTCCCCACCACATCTTACCACTATATTACCAAGGCCTATTTACTACAGTTCCTTTTAACTGGTACATCATGTCCACCTTTCAACAAAAAATTACAAGGAATGCTAAAGGGCAAAAAAACAAACACACACACACAAAAAAACCCAAAACAAACAAACAAAAAAACCTCACAGTTTGAAGAGATTAAAATAAACAAGCATCAAAACCAGAGTCTGATGTGGCAGGAAAGTTGGAATTCTTAGGCCAGGAATTTTAAAAACTATGATTACTATACTAAGAACTTTAAAGAGAAAAGTAAGCAACATGCAAGAACGGATGGATAATGTGAGTAGAATGATGGAAATTCTAAGATAGAAGCACAAAGACTGTTAGGGATCAAAAACACTGTAACAGGAATGAAGAATGCCTTTGATTGGTTCATTAGTAGACTGGACATGGCTAAGGAAAGAATCGCGGAGCTTGAGGATATGACAATAGAAACCTCCAAAACTGAAAAGCAAACAGAAAAAAAGACTGAAAAAAAAAACCCAGAAGAGAATATCTAAGAACTGAACTGTGGGATAACTGTAAAAGGTGTAGCATACAACAATGGGAATACTAGAAAGAAAAGGAATAGAAAAAGGAAGAGGAGCAATATTTGAAGCAATAATAACTGAGATTTTCTCCAAATTAATGTCAGACACCAAACAACAAATCCAAGAAGCTCAGATAACACCAAGCAGGATAAATACCAAAAGAAACCAAACCTGGGCACATCGTATTCAAACCACAGAAAACCAAAGATAAAGAAAAAATCCTGAAAAAAAGCCAGAGGAAAGCACACTTTATCTATAGAGGAACAAAGATAAGAGTTACATCTGACTTATCCTCAGAAACTATATAAACAAGAAGACAGTAAACAAGAAACAGTTAACGTGATGAGAGAAAAAAAAAACACTGGCCTAGAATTCTGTATCCTGTGAAATTATCCTTGAAAAGTAAGAAGAAATAAAGACTTTGTCATACAAACAAAAATTTAGGAAATTTGTTGCCAGTAGACTTGCTTTGCAAGAAATGTTAAAAGAAGATTTTCAGAGAGAAGGAAAATAATCTAGGTCAGAAACATGAAAATATATAAAGAAAGGAAGTATATCAGAGAAGGAATTAAGTAAAGGTAAAATAAAAACTTTTATTTCTTTACTTTTAGTTGATCTAATAGTTTGTTTAAAATAAAATAATAGTAGCAACAATATATTTGATTATATATGCTTATGTATAAAATGATTGATAGCAATGGTACAAGAGATAGGAGGGAAGAATTAGGAATATTTTGCTATTATAAGGTACTTTCACTACCTAAGAAGGGGTATAGTTTTACAGGCATACCCTTGGAGATATTGTGGTTTTAGTTTGAGACCACCTCAATAAAGCAAATATAGCAATAAAGTGAGTCACACAAATTTTTTGGTTTCTCAGCACATAGGAAAGTTATGTTTACACTGTACTGTAGTCTATTAAGCATGCAGCAACATTTTGTCTAAAAAAAAGTACTTACCTTAATTTTAAAATAATTTAATGCTAAAAAATGTTAATGATCATCTGAGCCTTCAGCAAGCCATAATCTTTTTGCTGGGGGAGGGACTTGCCTCAATGTGATGGCTGTTGACTGATCAGAGTAGTGGTTGTTGAAGATTGGGGTGGCTATGGCAATTTCTTAAAATAAGAAAGACAACAATGAAATTTGTTGTGTCGATGAACTCTTCCTTTCATGAAAGATTTCTCTGTACCATGTCATGATGTTTGATAGCATTGTACCCACCATCAAACTTTCAAAATTGAACTCAATCCTCTAAAACCCTGCCACTGCTTTATCAACTAAGTTTATGGAATATTCTAAATCCTTTGTTGTCATTCCAAAAATGTTCACAGCATCTTCTCCAGGAGTAGATGCCATCTCAAGAAAACCACCTTCTTTGCTCGTCCATAAGAAGCAACTCCTCATCTGTTTAAGTTTGATCAGGAGATTGCAGCAATTCAGTCACATCTTCAGGCTTGGCTTTTAATTCTGGTTCTCTTGCTATTTCCAGCACATCTGCGGTTACTTCTTCCACTGAAGTCTTGAACACGTCAAAGTCATAACATTATTTTAATCAATTAATTAAAAGAAAGTATGGACTAGTTCAAGTGCAATGTTGTTTGTTTACAACTAATTGATGACAACCAGCTACAGATTCCTTTATTCCTTCTCCACTCCCACTGCTTCACTTGACTAGTCTTAAAAAGAAAAGAAAGTGTGTATCTCAGACAGTGATATCAGGAAGATGGTGGAATAGGACTTTCCAGCACTTATCTCCTCACAGAACATCAATTTGAACAACTATCCACTCATGAAAATATCTTCATAAGAGCTAAGGAATCCAGTTGAGAGAGTATAGCACTTGGGTGTAGCATAGAATTGTGAAGGGCTCCATTGAAGAGGGTAGGAAGGACACTTTCACATTATCTGTATCATATCACTCCCATGCCCAGGCATCACAGCACAGAGAGAGATATTCTCCAAGAGGGGAAAGAAAGTACAGTGAGCCCCAGACTTTGCCACAGACCTGGCACCAGGGTGGCTGCAGTGAAACCCAGTGCTAGGCTGGCCCCCACGTCCCCACACTTCCAGGATGGCACCTGCAGACCAAGACTCTAGGCCTACCCCAGTGGTAGACCAACCCCCACAACTCCAAGCTCCAGGCTGCATAGCCCCACATTCCAGCAAACCCAGGGTTCAGGCCTATCCCAGTAGGCCTCAGTCCTGACCCAGTAGCCCCAGATCCAGCCTCCAGGCCTGCCCCTGAGATCTCAGGTACCAAGTGCGCACCGCAATGTAAATTATGGACTCTGGGAGATAATGATGTGTTGATATAGGTTCATCAGTTGTTACCAATGTACCACATTGGTGCTGATGTCAATAGTGGGGAAGGTTAAGAATATAAGGGGACAGAGGTCATATATGAACTCTCTACACGTTCCACTCAATTTTGCTATGAACTTAATTTAAAACTGCTCTAAAAATAAAGTTTATTAAATTTTCAAAAATCATTGACGGGAACTTATATGATCTGATATGGAAATGTGATATATGTTTATATGAAAATGTCTCCTATTATAGAATGTTTCCATCCACCTAAAAACATATGTTGTATTTTGGAGAAAATTTGTAAAACCATCCCTGTGAAACAATTCACAGTATTTGCTCTATGGATGGGGTCAGAAAAGCACGTGGACTTAACTTCTATGGGATATCCTTTTTTTACTTTTTGCATTTCTAACATGTACACATATTAATTTCCAATAAGAAAATGTTTTTAAAAAGTAAAAACAAAATAATTATTTTGTGATAATTAGGGAAATATGCATATAGACTATAAATTAGATCATATTGAATTAAAAGTCTCCTTAAAAATATGTACATATATATGTATATTGAGAGAGAAAATTGGGGTAAGATGTTAATATTTGGTGAATCTAGGTGAAGAGTATTCATTGTCTTCTTCTTTCAACTTTTTTATGTATAACATTTATTTTCAAAACAAACCAAAAAAAGAAAACACATACATCTATAATCTCAAGGTTATAAAGGTTCTTAAAGTTCTGAGCAACTTCTTCAGTGTTCCTGATTAAGAATAGACTGCAGGCCCAGACGAGGTGGCTCACGCCTGTAATCCTAGCACTCTGGGAGGCCAAGGCGGGAGGATTGCTCAAGGTCAGGAGTTCGAGACCAGCCTGAGCAAGAGCGAGACCCCATCTCTACTAAAAATAGAAACAAATCAATTGGCCGACTAAAAATATATAGAAAAAATTAGCCGGGCATAGTGGTGCATGCCTGTAGTCCCAGCTACTCAGGAGGCTGAGGCAGAAGAATTGCTTGAGCCCAGGAGTTTGAGCTTGCTGTGAGCTAGGCTGAGGCCACGACACTCTAGCCTGGGCAACACAGTGAGACTCTGTCTCAAAAAAAAAAAGAATAGACTAGTGTTGTAGTGTGAATGTGGAAAGCCTCAGATGATCTCATCCACCCACATAAACTGCTGATCTGTGTGACTGCTGAACATTATTTTATAAAAACCAAACACTAATATCATTGATAAAGGAAGTGGATTATTAACCTTCAATTAAATGTGATAATAAAGGAAATTGAATAAACATGTAAAGCCTGATTACCAAGAAAACAAAATAAACCAGAAAGATACAGTTACAGGATATTTTCAGGAAATGCACTTGCCCAATTATCCCCATGACTTATTTTCATAACTCCAGTTTGCCAGAGAAAAAAATCTCTCCCCTCACTTCTCCCAAATTCAAGCACTGAAAATCAATGCAAAATATGTCATGATATTAACTAATTTCCTTATACTAACATGTGATGAGTATTATTGTATCGTGTATTAGAAAATGACTTTTTTTGTACATGATATCTACATCAAGGAAATGTTAAATAAGTTTTCACATATAAGACTGATTTAGAAGTACATTAGAGGCATAAAGTTTATCACAATCTCAGCATTCTTGGTCAACCAGTTTAGTTACGAAGGAGGAAAGTGAGACACTGTAGTTTACAGATGCAAATATGCTATCCTATTCAGGGACACAGGATTTCTCTCAAGTGAAAGATACTGAGAGCTCATACTTCAGCATAGCAGCTGGAGCAACAGTGTGCTACAAGCAGTAGAAACACTGCCAGTTAGTTACAGAAATGAGACTTCAACTGCTTTCTCAAGTCACCCAAATAAAGTGCTTAGAGAATTAGTGTTTTATCCTCTAAGAATCAATGGATTTCATTCTGCCCACAGAGCGGTAACTAATACCACGTGCATTATCTTTTAAAACATATGTGTATCTCCTAGCATAGGTAGGTGGTAGGATTTATTTTAACATATCTAACTCCAGTATCATTCCCACATGTGTCCCCACTGAATGATTTTAATAAATCACAGGATTGAATAAATTATTTTGGACCAACTTTACCCAGTTTAAATGTCTTCATTTAGATTATAAATTTCTCAAGGGTAGGGACTATATATCTTATACCTCTTAATGTATCTCTACCTAACACAGTGCCCTACAACAACCTTTTTGGCACCAGAGACTGGTTTCATGGAAGACAATTTTGCCACAGACCCGAGTGGGGGTTGGGAGGGTGGTTGTGGGATGATTCAAGCGCATTACATTTATTGTGCAGTCGAACCTCTCTGCTAATGATAATCTGTATTTGCAGCCGTTCCCCAGCACTAGCATCACCGCCTCAGCTCCACCTCAGATCATCAGGCATTAGATTCTCATAAGGAGCGCGCAAGATCCCTCGCATGTCCAGTTTATGGTAGGGTTTGCGCCCCATGAGAATCTAATGCCACCGCTGATCTGACAGGAGGCGGAGCTCAGGCAGCGATGTAAGCAATGGGGAGCTGCTATAAATACAGACGAAGCTTGCTTGCTCTCCTGCCACTCACCTCTTGCTATGTGGCCCAGTTCTTAACAGGTCATGGACTGGTCCCAGCCCCAAGGTTGGGGACTGCAGGTTTAGGAGACCCTGGCTATACCCAAAGCCACAAGCATTATCCTCTGATTTGGCCACCCAGTTGGCAACCACAGCTTGGCCATGCTTCCTAACAGAACTTCTGGGGCCTAGATGGCAGTCACTGGCATACTCCCTACACCCACTCCCAATGTCACTCACATGGCAGGATTCACTCTTTGCCCTTTCTCTTGGATCACTATCTTTGGCTGTCCCAATTAAAGGCATACACACATCAAGGACGCCTGCCTCCTGGCTCTTCTAAAATCACTGTCTCCTAAGACAATGATCTTGTCTTTAAAAAACAGGGAAGTTTAGAATTATAGCTGTTCCCCAAAGTATTTTATGAAATACCTAAGTTTGTATTTTTACAATATACATTTGGAAGCACAATTGGCTATACAATAATATGGTATTTCCCAAGGAAAGTATTTTCTAAGTGCGGGGAATGGATGAGTGTTTACTGTGTAATTATACCATTTTAAACCTGCTAGTTACGAGAACAGGGTGAACTTTAGCTGCATTCCATGAAGTGAAGGGTTTGCCCTTCATAAAATCATCAGATACTCATGGAAATGGTCTAGGTTGGTGGTGCTCCATAAGCATTATTATTATTTCTGTTGTTGCTGTTATTTCATTTTAGTAAGCAGCCAGAAGGTAGTGAGATAACCTTGCTTCTCTGATCTACAGTGACCTTCCAGAAAGAATTGTTACCTGTAGACATAAATTGGTCACAATAGAAAATCAATTACATGCAGCATGTCAAGCTTGGTGCCTGTGCCAGCAATTGAAGAAGGGAGAAGGCAGATTTTGCCTCTGCTGGAGTAATCTCATGATATCCCTAGGCCTTGGTACGAATGTAAGGAGATAAAACCAGTAGGAGATGAGCCACAAGAGGGAAAAGCTAGAGCAATTAAACTGTTTAATAAATGGCTTGGGATCAGCAAAATCTGAGAGTACTGGAGTTAAAGAGACTAAAAGCCATAATCACATGGACTCTTGGGGCCTGTAAATCTTTTCCACTGAATTGAATTTATGTTAAAATATTCACTTTTCAGGAGAGTCGGAATGTAAATTTGGGTATTAAAAGTTGGTAACTGACAGCAATGCCTCAAAATTAAGACTCTTGAAAGATCTTCACAATGTCAGTTTCAGGCATGGAAAAAATATGTACTGATGTCTACAACAGAGAAATAGAGGAGAACTAAAATGTACTAGATACATACCACACACCAGGCACTATAGTAGGTGCTTTACACATACTGTTTCACAGCTCGGTGTGTTTTGAGTAGTGGGTTGCAGCAAGTTACGAGGGTAGTTTGTACATCTGGAGATAAATTTTTATTATTCTTAAAGCTTTCTTAGTTCTTATTATCAGGGGTAGGATGCTGCCTCTCTGACACTTTATTATCACTTTACTATCAATATATATAATTCTGTCAATAACTTTGCAATAATGTTTAGCAGGTTTTCCTTACTCAGTCTATACTCTGTTTCTCATAATTTTGATTTTATTTGTTCATTCACTTCCAGGGCTACATTTCTGCTGTTTGAGTTTTCATTTGCTTCAGCTTGCTAAGAAGCTTCAAATCTAACTCCATACTGGATCAGGGATTTTATGCCATCCTCTGTGACCTGAAGTATTTTAAATGTGATGTTCAAGCCAACAGTACATAATACTTGAAGAAAAAGCAATGGAAAGTTATTTCCATTGTCATTTGCCTAGAATTTAGCAGTGATTGGCTCAAAAATTAGACACGGACTAAGAGAGTCTGAGAAGAGGACTTCTGAGTAGTTTCATTCATTTCCTCATAGAAGAAAATCAACCCCTGGGCCAGAGGGTTGATTTCCCAACAGGACAGATAAGAGACTGACAAATTGAAAGAATTTGGAGACAGCCACTCCTGTATTCACTTAACAATTTCCCCCAACAAAAGGACTTCTGCAGCAAGGAGAGGATTACTCTAAAGTTTAGAAAAGTCTCCAGGGAAGATGGTTTATTGGACAAAATTGTCAACAAAGGGACTTGCTTGTGACTATTTGTTATGATTTCCTAGGGGGCGCTTTTTCCTTCACTAACTGGATTACCAGAACACTCTTCCATTTCACCTCACCCAGGTTTTAGGAGTTTGGATTTAGCTGCTATTTAGAATTGAATTTCAGTTTGTCTCCTTCTACTGAATCTTAATTGTCTGTGATGATGGCAAAAATGATGAGAAATCTAAGCTCTGATTTGATGGTGGAGATATTGCATAGATAGCAGCAAAGAGTTCCAAAGATGTAATTCAAGCCCTGTTGCACCATCAGACACACATGCACACGCACAGAACCTTTGAGTAAAATGAGAGATCTGTCTTGGCTAACACGTGTATCGTTTTAAACAATGACCCCTTCTAAAAGAAGCCAGGGAAACTCAAATTACTTCTGTCTAGGGATCATCTCAGGAAATGTAGTAGCCTAGAAACCAGAGACCTCTATATATCCTTTGGAAGAACAAGGCGGAACTAATTAAGAGAGAATTAAAAAATAGTAACTATCCACCCCCGTGTCTGAGATGGAAGAAGGAAAAACACATACAGAGAGCCCAGAGAAATTTGCCTTAATGAATATTTGATTTTAGCAAGGCACTTGACACAGCCTGTCCAGATACACCTGAAAGATGAAACAGCATGGGCTGGATGATGGAGCAGACATGTGTGCTCAAAGAAAAGTGGTTATTCAGCCTAGAGAAAGGCCAATAGTAGTGTGGTACTAGGTTCAGACTCAAGTCCTATTCTGGTCAAATATTTTTGTTAATCACTTGAATAAATCAGAGAAGGTGCACAACCTATTCATGCAACTCATTGAAATAAGTACTGCTTTTATGATTTATTATTTCCATTTTACAAAAGAGGAAACTGAGGCTCAGCAAAGTTCAATAACTCCTTCATAGTGGTGTATCAGAGTTAAGATGCAAACCTCAGATCTGGCTGTCTCCAATGTCTGTGATCTTCCCAGTAATCACATACCTATCAGATTTGCAGACTATACATCTTGGAGAGCCAGCTGCTATTTAGCACTGGATAGTGATTCAAAAGACTGATATCTTCCTTGCTAGAAGCTAATGAGCAAGAAGCCAAAGCAACATCTATTCCAATCAAATTTCATTGGATTTAAATTCTTACACTTTGGGCTTACAGCTTAAGTTAAGACTGACTTAGTGGAAGTTAGCACTTTGCATACACAATGAATTAATAGTATAATCTGGCTGTCCCCCAACAGATAATAACTAATACTTTTAGGCTGCATAAATGAAGGAATAAGATCATGCCCCATAGAAAGGAAATAGTTTACTCTTTACTGATCAGACCATATCTAAATTACTGTTATGTTCAACTTTACACGTCACATTTTGAAAGAAGCATCAAATTAAAGTAAATATCTATTGTGCCCTTATTCATTTACAGATCTACTCCTGTCTAATCCGCTTAATAAGACTAAGACATAAGTGTGGTTAGTACCCATTTTTACAGAGAAGAACATTAAGAATCAAATGTAAGTAGCTAGCATTCGATGCTCATACTGCCTGTCCTCAAAGTCTGTGATTTCCCTGCCCCACTTCCAACTCTGTGCTGCGTGCTCCATCGAGGGCTGCCAGGAGAAGAGAGGCCACTGGAGCCAAGGTGCAAGGAGGAATTGCTGCAAAAAGAGAAAACCTAGGGAACAGAGAAACTCCCTCCAGAGGATTGAGGGCTCTCACAAGGCGATGAGGCTGGCCCTAAGGTGGGTGGCTACAGAGCTAGGACAAACAGATTGAAAGCTCAGGATGCTACTTTTGATGCGGCAAGAAGAGTTTTTGAACAGTTTCACCTGTTCACCAATAGATTGAGTTCCCACACAGTGGTGGACTTCCTTTGCCTCCCTGAAGATATGGAGAGCCGTAGGAGGGATTCCCATGTTGGAGGTTAGAATTGCTGACCTCTAAGATCCAATCTAATTCCAAGATTCTCTAATAATGACTTTTGAACAGCTGTAGACAGACTATACTTGAAATTATGGTAAAATCTTATTGTTGCAAGAATGGGTAGACTCATTTTATTTTTTAAAAAAGGATTTTTAAAAAGCGGAAATTGACAAAATTATCCTCTTTAATTATAATGGAAGATAAATTATAC
This sequence comes from Cheirogaleus major, assembly GCA_963574435.1. NCBI lineage: Eukaryota > Metazoa > Chordata > Mammalia > Primates > Cheirogaleidae > Cheirogaleus > Cheirogaleus major. The sequence goes on from CAUYPO010019861.1 coordinate 14,612, forward strand.
TTCCTTCTCTTTTCTTCTTTAATTAGGGGGTTTGCCTGTTCAAAAGCTTAATAAAAATTACACATAAGACTCTAAAACATCATTTAAATCTTCCTTCATTCCTTAATTTTTTTTTGTTTTTTTGTTTTTTGTTTGAGACAGGGTCTTGCTCTGTCTCCCTGGCTAGAGTGCAGAGGCGTCATCATAGCTCACTGCAACCTCAAATTCCTGGACTCAAGCAATCCTCCAACCTCAGCCACCTGGGTGGCTGGGACTTCAGGTGTGCACTACCTGGCTAATTTTTGTATTTTTTGTAGAGATGGGATCTCACTATGTTGCTTGGGCTGGTCTCAAACTCATGGCCTCAGGTGATTTTCTAGCCTCTGCCTCTGAAAGTGCTAACATTACGGATGTGAGCCATGCACCTGGCCCATTTCTTGATTTTGTAAAATGAACATTCCTGGTATTTGGACATATTTTTTTCCTCCCATGTTTTTGTTGATTCCTGTATATAGATAACACATCTGACTTTTTTATTTTTATTTTTTCTGAGACAGAGTGCCCTGGCATCAGCCTGGATCACAGAAACCTCAAACTCCTGGGTTCAAGAGATCCTTCTGCCTCAGCCTCCCAAGTAGCTGGGACTATAGGCATGCACCACCATGCCCGGCTAATTTTTTCTATGTATTTTTAGTTGTCCAGCTAATTTCTTTCTATTTTTTTAGTAGAGACGGGGTCTTGCTCTTGCTCAGGCTGGTCTCGAACTTCTGCGCTCAAACAATCCTCCCGCCTCGGCCTTCCAAAGTGCTAGGATTATAGGCATGAGCTACCACGCCTGGCCCACATCTGACTTTTTAAAACACAATTTACTCTTGTTCAATTTGATGTATTATTTATTTTATTGATACTTCTTATTTAGTCATTAGTGCTACTCACCTAGTATTTCTGTCTCCCAGGCATCCATAATTGAATGTCACGTCTTGGCTCTCTGGTAGGTGGATAGGGCCTTATGATTACTTCTGGCCAATTAATTGTGAGTTGAAATGATATGTGTCACTTCTGAGCCAAGCATTCACTTGATTGCTAGTACAATGTCCTTTAAATTTTCTTTTATTTTTCTCTCTGTTGCAATGACCAGCAACGTTCAACATGGTCCCAAAATGAGAAGATGTAGAACAGAGTTCTCAGATGACATATGATGAATGTTTAATGGGAAAAGAAATAAAACTTTATTGTTTTAAGCCATAATATTTTGGGGATATTTGTTACTACAGTATAACCTACCCTCTCCTGATTAGTGCTAGGGCACATAAAACATAGACCTGCACTGTCCAACATGGTAGCTACTGGCCACATATGGCTATATTTAAATTTGAATTAACTATTAAATTGATTTTAAAAATCAGTTCCTTGGTCGCACTGACCACATTTTAAGGGTTCAATAGCCACATGTGGCTAGTGGCTACCATATTGCATGATTCAGATATAGAACATTTCCACCATTACAGAAAGTTCTGTTGAACAGTGCTGACATAGAGTATTAAGATTTTTATGAGAGTTGGTAATGACATCTTCTAACATTTTTTGATATTTTAAGTGTGTGCATTTAATACCACCTTAGAGTTAGCTTGAAAAGTTTTATCTTTTTTTTAATCTTTTTTTAATTATATTTTTTCTATCTGAGATGGAAAGCTTTATCTTTTTTAAATGAAATTTCTGGGAGCATCCAGTGGATGCTGGAAGAAAATAAATCACTCTGAGCAGTTACATTTCTTGGAACTAAAGAGCTCAGAAGGTCTTTTCCCAAAGGTTACATTGACAGAGGAGATTAACATCTTTTTGTTACTCTTGACAACTTTCATAAATGAATTCCCAGAGCAGTTACATTTTAGTCTCTCCTTTCTGAGGCCCTTCACATTTTCTACTTCCAACTCTTCTCTATTCCTAATTGGGTTAATGTGCACCTGATGTAAGATCTGATGAGCTCACCATGGCAGGCCCAGCATGGTGGCTCATGCATGTAATCCTAGCACTCTGGAAGGGCAAGACAGGAGGATCACTTGAGGTCAGGAGTTCAAGACCAGCCTGAGCAATAGTGAGACCCTGTCTCTACTAAAAATAGAAAAATTAACTGGGTGTGGTGGCGCATGCCTGTAGTCCCAGCTACTCGGGAGGCTGAGGCAGGAGGATCGCTTAAGCCCAGGAGTTTGAGGTTGCTGTGAGCTAGGCTGATGCCACGGCACTCTAGCCCAGGCAAGAGAACGAGACTCTGTCCCCCACCCCTCAAAAAAGATCTGATGTGCTCAGTAATGAATTCATCCAAGTTTGTTATCATCCTTGTAAGCAATTGTTTCTGTTGTAAGAATAATCGTTGGATATTACAAAAAAATCTTGTGGAAGACCAAAACTGAACCAAGATATAAAATAACCCTTGTCATTTGTTCATTAAGTCATCCAACAAACATCTAAGCACTAGGAATACAAAGATTAACAGTTTCCCCAAGGATCTTATAGTTGAATGGAGAGTCAGATGGAAATAAATACAAGATCCAAAGACAGCATATCAACCTGTCCTATCACAAAGGAGATGATGGGAGGCTTTGCCTTGAAGGAGGAGTTTGCCAGACAGGTAATTGAGGAGATAAGAGGATAGCCCTATGTGAGGGAAATTTATAATCTACTTATTTATGATATTTATTGTTTTTCTCTCCCTTGCTAGAATGTAGGCTCCATGAAGATGGGAATTTTTGTTTTATTCACTGTGTCTCAAGCACCTTGAACAGTATCTAGAACACAGGGATCCTCACTATCTGTCTTTTTTTTTTCTTTTTTGAGAGAGAGTCTTGCTCTCTTGCCCCAGGTAGAGTGCAGTGGCATCAGCCTAGCTCACAGCAACCTCAAACTCCTGGGCTCAAGAATCCCCAAACTCCTGCCTCAACCTCCCAAGTAGCTGGGACTCCAGGCGCATGCTGAGCCACCCAGCTAATTTTTCTATTTTTAGTAGAGACTAAAAATAGGAGGTCTCGCTCTTGCTCATGCTGTTCTTGAACTCTTGAGCTCAAGCAGTCTTCCCACTTCAACTTCCCAGAGTGCTAGGATTACAGGCGTGAGACACCCAAAGCCACCTGGCCACTAACTGTCTTTTTTTTTTTTTAATTTCATAATATTATGGGGGTACAAATGCTTTGGTTTCATAAATTGCCTTTGTACCACCCAAGTTAGAGCTACAAGCATGCCCAACCCCCAGATGTCATGCACCATATCCATTAGGTATGAATTCACCCATCCCGTCCTCCCCCCTCCCACCTGCCCGATCCCCAATGACTGTTACTTCCATATGTTCACATGGGTGTTGATCAGTTAGTACCAATTTAGTGGTGAATATATGAGGTGCTTGTTTTTCCCTTCTTGTGATACTTCACTTCGAACAATGGGCTGAATGAATGAACTCCTCTATCATGTTTTCGACTGCCACCCAAGCACTCTTTTTCTTCCTTGCCCTGTTTTGTTTTGTTTGTTTTGGGGTTTTTTCAGATATCACATACCAACGATTTACATTTTTTTGTATACTCTCCATACCCCCCAATAGAAAGTAAGCCCCGCAGGAGCAAGAATTTTGATATGTTCTGCTCACTGATGTATCCCAAGTACCTAGAATTATATTATACTAATGCATAGTTGGTGCTTGGTAAACATTTGTAGAATAAATTAATAAATCAATGAAGATTCAGAGATTGAAGGAAATGTGAGTAAGAGCCTATGTTTGCCTGGGAGAGGATAGGAGACGTGTGTCCTCTGAGACAGGAGAAAAGAAAAAGTTCTCAGTTACAGTTTACAAACACAATAAGGCGGTTAAACAGGGGTCCAGAATCAGGAGCCAGGGGGCTTCTGTTCAGGTCTGGCGCTGCCACTTTCTAACTGTGTGACCTGGGGCAAGTTAGTTCACTTCTCTGTGCTTTCACTTCCTCCTTTGTAAGATGGGATAACAGCATCTGTCTTACAGAGTTGCTTGTAAGGATTAGATGAATTAATACATTTAAAGTATTTTAAACACTGCCTGGCACATGGTAAACACTATAAAACTTAGCCAGCAGTACTGGCGGTAGTGGTGGTGGTGGTGGTCATAGTCGTGGCCATAGCCATAGTCAAGTGAAAGAAAAAGGGAACAGGGGAATTAAACGTGCCAAAGACCATGGGTTCTACCTGGCAAGGGAAGGCAGGAGGACAATATGAAACCGACTTAGATTCAAGAGTTAGGTTAGGTTTGGGGATGAAGTCGAGGGGGAAAGTTGACAACACCTTTATGTGACTACTGTTCACCTTGGTGAGCCTGGCTAATTAGGGTTGCAGGCACCTTTATAATGAAATCTACTTGGGTTTCATTAATCTCCTGCTCTGATGAATAGATTTAAAAAATAAGAGCCAGTGTTTTAAAATATATTTCTTTCTTATTTATTTATTTAGAGACAGAGTCTCGCTTTGTCGCCCGGGCTAGAATGCCGTGGCGTCAGCTTAGCTCACAGCAACCTCAAACTCCTGGGCTCAAGGGATCCTCCTGCTTCAGTCTCCCAAGTAGCTGGGACTACAGACGTGCACCACCACGCCCAGCTAATTTTTTCTATTTGTAGTAGAGACAGGGTCTCTCTCTTGCTCGGACTGGTTTTGAACTCCTGAGCTGAAGCAATCCTCCTGCCTCGGCCTCCCAAATAGCTAGGACTACAGGCATGCGCCACCACACCCGGCTAATTTTTCTATTTTTAGTAGAGACAGGGTCTCACTCTTGCTGAGGCTGGTCTCGAACTCCTGACCTCAAATGATCCTCCTGCCTCAGCCTCCCAGAGTGCTAGGATTACAGGTGTGAGCCACTGAGCCTAGCTGAGTGTTTTAAAATATAGATATTTTTCTCTCCAGATAAATTCCAATTGCTGCAAACGTGTATAAATAGAATAATGGCACTGATTTTTTTTCTTCCCTGAGATCTTTTTGGTTTTTGTTTTAGTTTTGTAGGTATTTTGTAATTTATTATGTTTAAACAACGTTTGGGGAAAGATCTAGGGGATTTGAGGCAGGAAACACAAAAGGCCAGGCTAATGGTACTGGCAGAGCCCACTACAATGGCTGCAATGGGCCAACCATCTCTGCAAAAGACAATTCCCCAAAAGGGTGGCTGGCGAAGGCAGATAAAAGGCCCAAGTTGGGTCATGTGACAGGTGTCACTTGAGTAAAGATACTGGGGCCAGAGATAAAAGCCCACTCCTTCTGGTCACATGACCTAGCTTCATTACACTCCCAGCGGGGGGTTAGAGAGTCTGGATGCCATTTTTACTTATTTATTTATTTGTGTTTTTTCCCCTTATTCTGTGATAATGAGAAAATGTTTAAACTCCCATCTCTGTGTTTAAACATTTCTTCCTGCTGACAGCAGCAGGATGCCCCTTGATCAACTGTCAGACTGGAAAGTACAATTTTCTGGGAAGTAAACAGCATGTTAGCTAGTTGGAAATAATTTTCTGTTTATTGGTAGCTGTTAGCCTAGGAGTGATGGAGCCCCGTGACAGCACTTGTCAAGTGAAGAATAAGAAAGAAGTTTGGAGATAACTTTAAGACAGCTCTGACAATAAGGCCTTACTATTTTTTGATAGAAATGTACTCTGAAAAAGTTAAATTAAAATGGGCAAAAAAACTTTTCCAGTGTTGCCAGCTCTTGGAGATCCCTGTGGCAAAGCTGACAGAAAATCAAAGGCAAACTTATGGAATGCTGGGGTTGGAAGTGTCCTTGGCAGTCACTAAATCCAGCCCTCTTGTTTTACCACTGGGGGAACTGAGGCTCCGCAAATGTCTTGGACTCTACTCACAAATAAGGGGAAAACATAGCAACTACCAATATAACGAAGAAAAGTTTTGTTGTCTTTTAAAATTCATGCATGAAGATAAATGAAAAAAACTGGTGGAGACAATTTTGACTAAGTATAGTTATTAATAACAACGTTTAATTATGTATGTGTATGTGTATATATATATATATACACATACACACACACAGTTGACCCTTGAACAACTTGGGGGTTAGGGGCACTGACCCCACCCTGCACAGTCAAAAATCTGCATGTAATTTTTGATTCCTCCAAAACTTACCTACTAATAGCCTACTGTGGACTGAAAGCCTTACTGTTAACATAAATAGTCAATGAACACATACTTTGTATACATATAACTATGTATTATATACCGTATTCATATAATAAAGTAAGCTAGAGATAATAAAATGTTATTAAGAAAATCATAAGGAAGAAAAAATATATTCACTATTCATTAAAGGGAAGTGGATCATCATCAAGGTCTTCATCCTTGTTGTCTTCACACTGAATAGACTGAGGAGGAGGAGGAGGAAGAGGAGGGGTTGGTCTTGCTGTCTCAGGGGTGGCATAGGTTGAAGAAAATCCTCATAGAAGTGGATTCCTGCAGTTCAAACCCCTGTTGTTCAAGGTTAACTGTACAGTGTATATATGTGTATATATATATGATCTTTTTTGCAGTAGCTAAAATAAATGTCACAATAGTCTTTTATTAATTAAATATATTGTCATCAGAATCAAATGTTTCTAATAGAAGTAATATATATTCTCAAGCTAGGTACAGTCATTAGTTCATACCTGTCTTTAATTAGGATAAATATGAGGCTCTGATTTGTCTCAGAATTTTTCTTACTTTTTCCTAATAGCTGAAAGTAATTCCAGCTGAAAGTAATTCCAGCTGCTGACTAGTGTCTTTATCTAAATGTTTCTAACAAATATGTCAAATTCTACATATTCAAACTTCTTCTACCCCCTATCAAAAACAAAGCAAAAAAGGGTTCTACGTTCCCATTTTGGTAAATAGCATCACCATCTACCCAGTTGCCTGATTCCCTTCTCCCTGTCTCCAAAATACCTTTCAGTCCATTTTCTTCTCTCCATCTCCAATGCCAGAGCATGTGGTTCTCAGAGTGAGGTCTCCATATCAGCAACACTTGGGAAATGGTTAGAAATGCAAATTCTTAGGCCCTACCTCAGACCTACTGAATGGAAAACTAGGGCATGGGGCCCAATAGATCTGCATTCACTAAATTTGAGAACCACCACCCTGGCTGTTCTGCAGGTCTTGCCCCGTAACACCCTAACTGGCCCACCAGCCACCAATTTCTTTCTTCCCTGGAGTATTCTGCACACCAGTGGTTCTCAACCTTGGCTACACATTGAAATCACCTGGAGAGTTTTTTGAAAATCCTGATGCCTGGATCTCACTCCTGGGGATTCTTGGTGTACAGCAAGGCATCAGCATTTTTCAGAGTTCTCCATATTATTCTAATGTGTAGCCAGTGCCGATGATCACTGCTCCACACTGAAGCCAGGGTTCTCTTGTTAAAAGTCAAATCACACGATGTTGCTATCCCCCCCATTAAAAAATCTCCATCAGTCATAGGATAAATTCCGAATGGGCTATTCAACATAGCCTCAAGTGATTTCTCCAGCTAGCTCCATCAGCCTTTGGTTTCATTCATGTCTTCTACACTCAGCCACGTGACATTTCTCACCATTCCCCAGCTGCAGTATTCTGCTCACATCTCTAGCCTTTTGCACTTTCTGTTCCCTCTGCCTGGAATGCCCTTCTCCTTCCATTCTGCCTGATGAACTCTTACTCATCCTTCAAGGTTCAGCTCAAAGGTCCTCTAGCCCAGGTTAGTTGCTCTTTCCTCTGGGATCCCAGAGCGCCATGTTGCTACGTACATCGTAGTACTGGTGCCATCTCATTGCAATGATTAGTTGACACTTCTTTGTAAAAACTGATTAGAAGAATACTTAGCTTTTTCATTTTATCCCCAGTGTCTAGTGTAAGTTGGACATAGAGAAGATGTCCAATCAATGTTGGTTAAGTGGATGAATGGAAAACATATCAACAACACTTGCCACCTTTCATTGAGATCAAATTATGATGCCATTTTTCTTTTCTTTCCAGATTCAGTAAAGATGCTATATCTTATATCATATATATATATGACTTGGGAATTACATATACATTGACTAGGAACCAATCAGATCTAGGTTCTGTCACCAACTGGCCTTGGTTTTCTAATCTTTAAAATTGGGTCAATAATACCTGTTTTGTAGAGAGAGTGTGAGGATTCATTGTATAACACCCAGCAGCGTGCCTGACACAGACTATGCACTAAATAAATTAAAATTTTCCTTATAAGAAGAAGTAAAACTAACTGAAAAAGAAGTTAAACTGAGCAGCACTTCTGTTTGTGCATCTGTCTCCATTCAGAGTGTGAGCTCCTCAAAGGCAAAGCCTGCCTTATTTATCTGTGTGTTCCCTGGGGTGAGAACACAGTAGGCATTCATTAATTAATTCAGTTGCTCATTCAACAAGCATTTATTAAGCTAATGAATGAAATGAATAATATTTGGGTTAGAATGATGGCTTGCTGTTTAGGGCACAGAAAGACTCACACGTTTGCCCATCTTACAAAACAGAATCACAAGCTTGGCAGCTGGAAGGTGTCTCAGAGGTCATCTTTAAAGCTTCTCATTTACAGATGAGGAAATGGAGATAACCAGGCAGGAAAGCCATTTGCATTTCAATATTTAATACAGAATTTCTAGGTTACAAATTGATGCTAACCAAGTAGGAAAGCAAGTCCATGTTTGTAAAAGTTGCCCCTAAGAGTGATTTGCTGGGTGGACGATACTTAACCAGGACAGCAGCTGGTTTTTCACGTGGTGAGAGACTGGGAGGCTCAGACGAATTTCAGGAGGCACTTGGAGGCACCTTTGAGTATCATAAATTCCAGATTATATAGTTTCTTTCATGGAAAATAAAGCAGTTTCTACTCAATATGCATTTAAATGTGTGTTGCTCTGTCCTTTCAAAAGGCAAGTAGGCACAATTTGGGTCATTTAACGGTTATTATTCAAGAGATAAACAACAGATAAAAAAGCGTGTAGCAGATGTAATCGTGTAAATAAACCTCTTGTTAAAAATGAATCACCTCAATAGACATGTCCCCAAGATCTGAGTCACTCCCGGGAGGTCCGAAAGCCACGTTCAGGACAGATTCGTGTGGAGTCTCCCAGGTGCGGGAGAAAGATAAATGAATGAATTAATGAGGGCTCCAGACCAGCTAGAGACTAAATGGGGAGTCTACAACATTAGGTTTCCTCTGACCTTTCGGACGTAACGTGACTGTATGAGAAAACACTGTTTTGGATGGGGGTTGGCAGGCAGCCCCCAGCCCCAGATAACAAGCTGCTCTCCAGGAACGTGTGTTAGGAAATGTGCTTGATCAGAGTGTCAGCTTGTGGGCTGAGTAGGAGCACTAAGTGGTTTTGTCTGTCGCCTCCACCCCAGCTGGAATTCGGCCATAATCTGATGGAAACACTTTGCCCACTTTCAGGAGAATTTTCCACTATCAGTAAGGCTGTTTTTCATACTTAGGCTATCGTGAAAGCCTTTCATAACAGTGGTACTGCAGTCACCCAGGGGAGCGACTGTGTCTCAAGGGCAAGGGCGGGTGACTAAAGCCACTCTGAGCATGGAATGTTCAGTTCATTGAGGTTTTCACTGGCATCGAAGCCCCTGTTTCCTTAGGACCAGCTGTGCGCTAGATGCTGCTCTTACAGCATCTCTTCATTAGTCCGTGGGCCACGTGACAGGTAAATGGGTGACCTGGGATTCAAACTCAGATCCAGCCCATGTGGTTCCAGTGTCCCTACTCGAACCTCTACCCTTACTGGCCTCATGAACTGCGAAAAGGACCAACGGGGCATCATTAAGCAGCTGCATGGGAAAGGGTTCAAGGCACCAGCTTGCAGCTCCACAGCTTTGCAGCTTAACGCCTTTGAGCAGGTTACTTAACCTCGTTAGGCCTCGATTTCCTCATCTGTAAGAACGGGTGCAATAGTAGTACCTACCTCTAAGGCAGTTACAGTAAGACTTGAAAGGGTCTGACCCACCAGGAGTGTTCAATAAATAATACTAGCATTATCATGTATGTCAGAAATGTAATCAATATTATGGATATGCTCTCACCTGGACATGAGTGAGCTTGTGTGTTTGTGTGTACGCAATGTGACAATGAAGAAAAACAGCAGCCACTACTTACTGAACACCTACTACATGTCATGTAGGAGACTAGGTGCTTTCCATACATGACCTTTGGCTTTACATGTATGACCTTATTTATTCCTCATAGCCATCTGTGAAGTAGTTAATGTTAAAATCCTTCTTTTCAGGTGAAGAAAATAAAGCTTAGACAGGTTAAGTGTCTTGCCTGAGGTCACACAGCTAATAAATGGTGGAGTTGAGCCTAGATTCCAGTACTGACTACAGAGCCTAGCCTTCTAATCACTCTGATGCAACGCCTCTCTGAAGTAATAGACTTAAAAAAAAAAAAAAAAAAAAAACTCCAAAAGTTGCTACCTTCAAATGTGTATGTCTTTTAAAGAAATTGCTTTGAAAAGTGCCAACTTACCCCATGAATGCTGCCATTGTTCTGACTCTTTGGCCCTCAGAACCATACACAAGCCTCATGAGAAAACTAGTCTCATTTAATTTTATCATCCTCATCTTTTAATCTGAAATGGTATTGCTTAACTTGATTATGCACCTTATTCCCCAGACTTTGATCTAAATGAATACTAGCTGTTGTTAAAAATCAAATCCACCTTTAAAGGATAAATATTTGTCCTCATCAAGACACTCCATTCACTTCAGTGTATAAAAAGGAACAATCCGGAGTGCTTTTAAGAGCATCTTTGGAATAAGTGATTCGTCTTCCAAGGAGATTGCTTTGAAGGGGAAACTCATGTGGGATGCATAAGCTCTGGTATGTTTATTTAAAACATACCTTAAATTTCCTCACATATATTCACAAGGAACTTGCCTAGAAGCCCCAGAAAATCAACTCTGCTAAGGCAGGGTAAATTGATGAGGTTACCAAACCCTTTTGAATTGTGTCTTGCCTGGACTTTAAACTCTCATTCAGTGAATTGTAAACATGAGCAGAAGGCTTCACTGAGGAAGGGGACCCTGCCTAAACAGAGACACCCATACACATCCACCTTGACCCCTCTCTCTGTTCTGCAATGCTGAGCCCTAAGTCAGCAATGGCAGTCAGTAGCTACAGAGAGTTTGGGGCTCTGAAGAGACAAACTAGAGTACTGACACAGCTTTTTGGATAGGAAGTCATCAATTTCCCCTTTCATACAATGGCCCTGAGCTTAACTTAAATGCCTCCCAGTTGCTAGAAACCTGGTGTTGTATCTGAGCCCAAACAGTGCCAGACAACTTTTGACAAACGTTGTCAATGTTTCCACGGGATTTTTATGTGGCCTGCCATTTAATAATCAATTTAATGTCAGACACATGGGACCACCTTTCCATAGCCTTTCTCAGTCCCCAAAACTTGATGAATTGGGGAGGCTAACCCAGCCCAAAGACGTTCTAGCTGGGTTTAGTCATTACATCAGACCTTACTTAAATCCCTCTCTGCTAATTTACTCAAAGCACAGCCCTTCCACTTTGTGCAGTAACATAACTTTGGTTTCATTAAGCTCTTGTCACTTTCAGTTTTGCCTACACTGCCTTCCACTTCCTCCCAAAGCACCCCACCCCATCACCATACTGTGCTTTCCAGATGTTCACAGTCCTGAAATATCCCATATGACAAAATGTATACATGTTGTAATTGTCCAAGTGAGTCTATCTTTACTTACCTTTGTCTGGTTCCCATTTGTCTTATTGGTTAAATAGTAAAACTTTGATTAGTGTGGTTGACAGAATAATGGCCCCTCCAAAGATGCCCATGTCCTAATCCCAGGAACCTGTGACTATGTTATGCTGCGTGGCCAGGAGGGAAGGAAGGTTGCAAATCAGCTAACCTTGTAACAGGGAGAGTAGCCTGCATTATCCAGGAGGGCCCAATGTTATCACAATTCCTGTCATTGAAAAAAAAAAAATCAAGCTTTTAAAGACTTAAAGTTAGTTTTATAAGTCTTACTGAGGTCCACAGACTAAGGCCTACAGCCTGGGGGCAGCCCGTTAGAGCGGGTCTATCAGAATGCTCCTTGCACGGTGTTTCAGGTGCTGCAAGTCCAGTAAGTGCAAAATCCAACTTGCTCAGAAGTTACATTAAAGCAGAAACACATCAAGGTTTAGGTGTAAGAGTGCAGCTGGTTACAGATTACAGAGACATAATCACTAACCCACCAGATTTTATCTTATGTGTAGGAAAAAGCAAAGACTAGGGTCATTTATCTTTTAAGGCAGAGCCACAGACACTCCAAGGAGAGACTGCTTTAAACCAGTGGTCTCCAACTTTTTTGGCACCAGTGACTGGTTCCATGCAAGACAATTTTTCCATGGACTGAGGGGATGGGGAAGATGATAGTTTTGGGATGATTCAAGCCCATTACGTTTATTGTGCAGTCAAACCTCTCTGCTAATGATAATCTGTATTTGCAGCCGCTCCCCAGTGCCAGCATCACCGCCTCAGCTCCACCTCGGATCATCAGGTGTTAGATTCTCATAAGGGGTGCGCAACCTAGATCCCCCGCATGCGCAGTTTACAGTAGGGTTCGAGCTCCTATGAGAATCTAATGTCGCCACTGCTCTGACAGGAGGCGGAGCTCAGGCGGTGATGCAAGCGATGGGGAGTGGCTGTAAATACAGGTGAAGCTTCGCTCCCTTGCCCGCCATCACCTAACAGGCCACTGACCAGTACCTCCACGGCCTAGGGGTTGGAGACTACAGCTCTAAAGGAATTCATAACTAGATACTGCACATGCTACTGAACAAGTGTGATGCATTTTTGAGTGTTTGCTAACATGGAAATACTTTGTCAATGGTGAACTTAGTGCTTATTCTCTATTTTGTTAAAACAGATTGAGCTATAAGTGGACCTTGTAACATGTATGAAAGCATTTTATTTCTATCTATATGTCTGCCCCTAGTGATTTCAGAATCGGGTATGAATGGCTATCACAGCATGATGGATGGCCCAGTGAATATTTGCTTCTAATTTTTTCTTTTTTTTTTAGCAGCACATGTTGTTGAGGTAGATCAATGATCTGAGTAACAAGAGAAAAAATATAATTAGTTGGAATATTAAGATGGAGTGTTAATATCAACTTTTGATTATTTTATCTGTCTCTTAAAATCTGCATGAGGTATTGTTGGGAATTTAAATTCCCAAAACTAGCACATACAACGTGTACAACTTTTTTTCCCCATGAGATACTACACTTGTAGGTGAAAATTTCCCTGTAGACTGGGAATTCTAGTTTTTAAGGTGCCTGCACTTTTACACACGTGTGTGCTGTAGTTCAGCACACGGCTGTGCACATGATGAGTGCTTATTAAATATTATCGAATGTCTAGTTGATAAGAAGGGATCAGAAATAAAGAAACGCCATGGCCAAGGCAGCTTTGCCCCTATCCTGGGTACGCCCGCCAGTGTAACCCAGCGAACCCTAATGGAACAGCAATTGGGTGCCAGACACTGGGTCAGGTGCTGGGGTTGCAAAGTAGAATAAACCACAGCCTTAACTTGGAGCCCCCCAAGACAATGTGATGAGACCTATTATGGTGATACATACAGAGCTATGGAAGGACAGACTCAATTCCATCTCTGCAGGTCAGAAAGGACGTCATGGGGAGTTTTGAAGGGTTGGCAGGTGTTACCAAGGTAGGGAAGGCATTTGAGGCAGAAGGAGCCCAGAGGTGGAAGCACATGCTTCTGGGAGGAAAGGGCATGCAGGAGGGGCAGAGAGAGCCCTCCAAATATGCTTCTCCGGAGTTCGTCCCTTATCCTACAGGCAGATAAGGACAGAGTGGCTGTGGAAGGGTTGAGGCACGTACAAAGGTGAATGGGCACCTCTGGAAACGGGCAGAAGGTTCCACACAGGAGACACCAAACACTGCTTCTGCTGTTCAGCTGCCTCTGCCGTTGGTAGAGTCTGCCTCGTAAACATGCGGCCCAAAGCTGTTGCCTGGCAGGGGCCACCCTTTTCCCAACGGCGGCAGCCTGGCAGGGCCCTGGAGGCAAAACCTGGCTGCAGCTGGGGCCCTTCAAGTCAGAGCTCTCTGCTTCGAGGCCTTTCTTCCAGCCTTCCCCTTTGGGGCTGCCCGTTGGTAACAATTAGTGATTAATTAATATGTGCTGTTGTTAGGTCTTAGAAGATGTATTTCTCAAAAAGAAATGCTTGAGGGTGAAAATATCTAAATGTCTAGTGGAAGTGCCAGGAATATTATAAGTGTATACCAAACATTAGTTTTCTTTTTTCCTTACTAACCAATTACCCAGTTATCCATGCCTAGGGAAAGAAAGTCCCAGATACCCAAACACCCAGAAACCAGGCGTCTCCCTCTCTTCAGTGGTAATTACTCCAGTGATAGCCTATTGCCTGCTAGGGCACATGTGGTCTCAGGCTTACTAGATTCTCTGTGGTTGTCCTGCTTTAAACCACAGCTACTTTAATAACCTTATATGACTGATTCTTCATTCTTTGATAGTCCATTGTATGCTTATATTTTATTTTTTACTTTATTTTATTTTTTTTGAGACAGAGTCTCACTTGGTTGCCCGGGCTAGAGTGCCGTGGCGTCAGCCTTGCTCACAGCAACCTCAAACTCCTGGGCTCAAGTGATCCTCCAGCCTCAGCCTCCCAGGTAGCTGGGACTACAGGCATGCGCCACCATGCCCGGCTAATTTTTTCTATATATATTTTTTAGTTGGCCAATTAATTTCTTTCTATTTTTAGTAGAGATGGGGTCTTGCTCTTGCTCAGGCTGGTTTTGAACTCCTGACCTTGAGCGATCCGCCTGCCTCGGCCTCCCAGAGTGCTAGGATTACAGGCGTGAGCCACTGTGCCTGGCCCATTGTATGCTTATAAATTTCTAAATTTGTCATGGTTAAATTGAACAGAGGGCCAGGACGTGTGGATGTTGGGGGAGCAGAGGCAGGGGTGGGAGCTGGCAGTGGGAGAGAAAAATTAGGGGAATTATGTGTTCAGGGACAGCTCCACTGGTGAACACTGGGATTGGGCTTCACTGGGAAGGATGCTGGTTGGAGAAATATTAGAGAATA
>CAUYPO010019864.1:0-21274 GCA_963574435.1 Cheirogaleus major
TGACTCCTCCCCCCATATGTAATTATATTACAGTTTTGTTTATCTATAAATGAAATAAGAAGGCAGCTTACCTAGCTAGAATGTTTTCAATAGCATTATATAGTTATAAATTATGCACATAGTAATGAATATAAGCACAAGCCCCTGAAAAAGATCAAATTTTGATTGGCATAGTTTTTTTTGAGTCAGAGTCTTACTGTCTTGCCTGGGCTAGAGTGATGGGGCGTCAGCTTAGCTCACAGCAACCTCAAACTCCTGGGCTCAAGCGATCCTTCTGCCTCAGCCTCCCGAGTAGCTAGGACTACAGGCATGTGCCACCATGCCCAGTTAATTTTTTCTATATATTTTTAGTTGGCCAATTAATTTCTTTCTATTTTTAGTAGAGACAGGGGTCTCGCTCTTGCTCAGGCTGGTTTCGAACTCCTGACCTTGAGCAATCCTTGAACTTCGGCCTCCCAGAGTTTTGGTATTATGTCAACTTTATTGTATGTTTAAATCTGAAAATTGGTTCCTGAATCTGGATTTTTAATTAAAAATTTCCCTAACAATTATGAATAAATGGTAGTTTATTCTATGTGTGAGGGAGTCATGTAATATACACAGAGAAGTGTATGACCTACAATAACTTCGGTTATGGTGACTACATCATTGAGTGAAAAACTGACTTTGATCCAAGCCCCACACTCTCTGTCCTTACCTTGCTCAGAATGCGGATGAGGTCACCCCGTTGGAAGGATAGTTCATCTGGCTGGTCACCATGGCAATCCCATAGGCCCTGGTAATAATTGGCAGAGTCTACTGATCAAAGAGAGGAGAAATCAAAGTTAAAAGACCTCTGTTTTTCCCAAGGAGCCCACATTTTTGCTGTAAATAGAGACCAGGGTTCTGATATTGCCCCTAGGAAACCTGAGATTCAGGGAGGTTGATCTGAGATATAGCCAAACACTCAGTGTGAGCAAAGGACTATGGGAGAAAGAGATCATTAACTAACATTAAATATTTACAGATCATCCCTACTAGGATGCTGTTCAACAATATGATAAATATATTTATTTATTAATAAAAGAAAATCAGGCAGGTAATTTTTCACTTGGTTTGTAAGTAAGCAGCACACAGAGGTTTCCCATCAGACTTTCTTGATCCAAGGTGTCTAAACTATCTACTAGTGCTTCTCTTCCTTGTGCATTTGAAGGATCAGGATAAGTCTCTGACTTCTGCCTATTTACAAGAGAGGCTGAGTCAGCCAGCGTGCTTCTGCATCACAGCTCACATTTTGGCCTTCTCTGTTACACAGGAACTTCATCCTAGGCACTTCCCACCCAGGTACTATATGAGGCAATCACCAATAAATACTGAAACGAATAGCCCAGTCTTTAAGTGGAACCAAGGGGGTGTCTCATCCATTACAACTAAATTCTGGGTGGGCTGGCCCTTTTCCAGCATCTCATTTGTAGACCCTGAACATGTCTGCCAAGATTTATCTGCAAGCCCCCAGGGGAACAGAAACCAAAGTGATCTGCATTAAAAATGAAAGCAACTGAAGACGACAACCGAGCTTTAGAAGCAGCTGGAGAGATTTACTGGGCTTCTCAGCAAGACTAGATGGCAATGATGCCACAGGACAGCCATCGATTCTTAACAATGAAGAATTTGTATTGATCTTCTTCTACCCGGAAAGGTTAAACACTAGAGTACAAAGTGGGACAAGATCTGGGGATTTGAATGGCAGGAGAGCTAATGCCCACTAGACCAGGGAGGCTCCCTGTTCCTTAGGATGCTACCTATGAGAGCTATAAACAAAGCACCTATCAAAGATGAAATTTGATTGATGAGAGTTAGGAGTCTTGCATTCTAATTAAAATTCCTGTGATTTCTTGGGACTTTATTCTACAGATTTCTACCTTTCCTTTCATTGGTCTTGACCCTCCCATGAGCAGTGATGGTACTGTTTGCTGAGGACAGGGGCAAGTGGGCAGTGGGGACACTTACATTTTTATTTACTTTTTTCCGACTTGTTTCTGACTGATGAGCAATTCAAACAAAGGCACAAGGGAACAGAATCCCTGTATATCTCTGGAAAAGAACTTCAGTAGAAATCTTAAAGGGCACAGAAGGAGAGGAGGGATACAACTATTTAATTAATACCCAGATATTGCAAACGGAAGTAAAAATGTCAACTATATAGAAATTCTAACATGTTTTCTTTACACAGAAAATCGTCTGTATGTGCAGCTGACAACAGAGGGCAGCAAACAAGATAACTACTGTGAAAACATTCTGCCACAGAGTTGAGAATATGTTTGGAAGAAAAACACTTTGGGAGAAGTAAGTTAATTATTGAAAATACAAAGCATATATTTTTTGGGCATGAAATAATAGAGAAATATCAGTCCCTGAAAAGTAAAAGTAGTTTTCCCAGAGGATGTTTTAATGCATTTTCAGTTGTAATGGAATTGATTAATCACTCTAAGATTTTGACCAAATTTAAGAATGAAAAGTATATTGATATCAATATTCTTCATGGATTTATATATATGGTAGAGAAAATAATTTTTATAAAAATAGATTTTTAAAAACATAACTTGATATTTTTGAATGGTAGGAAGACTAACAAGGTTACATTGGCTTTTTCTGGCCTAGCATACGGTCATTTTGGGGATGCTGCTCACCACCGCGTGCCTGGATGTAGCATAGCTCCTAAGATTACAGGTACCTTTTTGGTATATATGCTACATATAGGACCTGGAGAGAACACCTAGAAAAAGACCTAAAAGTACAATGGATCACAGGGAAAGTAAGAAGCTAGGAGGAAAACAAGTCTTCTAGAAAAAAATAAAGACAGAAAAGACTTTTGGTGCTAAGGGCCATAAGAAGATAGAGTTCAGGAATCTGGGAGATAGTTTAGCCTAGCCCAAGAACAGGGATTGTCAGAACTAGAATCGTTACAAGATGACTCTGAAAAATAAGCGGAACGAAGGGCTAAAAACTGGGAAAAGGTTGGATTCACTATCTAGTTAAAGGTATTCTGGTATTAATATTATGGATAACAGTGAGGGGTAATTCCTTAGCTGGACAAGATCAGACTACATATTGCAGACTCCCTGTTTAACATATGTGTGGTTTGCATTTATGAGTATGGGCAGGTGCATACTCACTAATTTGGTCCTCAGCATTCAACAAACATGTATACAGCACCTTCTAAATCCCAGAGACTGTTAGAGACCAGGAATTCTACACCAGCCATACACAGGCCCCGCTCTCAAGGCTACCCTGTGGTGGGGGAGGCATCATGGAAAAAACAGTAACACAAATATTTATTTATGATTGTGACATATCTGTGAAGGAGAAATTGAGGATGCCGTGTGTAAGGGGGAATTAAACACAGTCTAAGGGGTCAGGGGGGCTCCTCTGAAGCTTTAGTTGTATAACAAAAACCTGACCAAGTAGGTATTATTTAAGGACCTTTTTTTTTTTTTTTTTTTTTGGAGACATAGTCTCACTCTGTTGCCCGGGCTAGAGTGAGTGCCGTGGCAGCCTCGCTCACAGCAACCTCGAACTCCTGGGCTCGAGCAATCCTCCTGCCTCAGCCTCCTGAGTAGCTGGGACTACAGGCATGTACCACCATGCCCGGCTAATTTTTTCTATATATTTTTAGTTGGCCAATTAATTGCTTTCTATTTATAGTAGAGACGGGTCTCGCTCTTGCTCAGGCTGGTTTCAAACTCCTGACCTTGAGCGATCCGCCCGCCTCGGCCTCCCAGAGAGCTAGGATTACAGGCGTGAGCCACCGCACCCGGCCTATTTAAGGACCTTGAAGAGGAGAAGAGGTAAGGCCGAAGAGGGCTTCTTTCCTGAAGCTTGGTCCCAGGAAGAGCCTGAAGGCCCCAAAATCTGCAGGGCTAGTTCAGCTGGGCTTGCCCAGCTCATCCCATAGACTAGTGAATGCATGAGGAAACTTTGATTTCTTTAAAACAGTGAGAGGAATTAGAGCCCGAAAATGAGGCTTGCCTCTGTGGGCTGGATTTGGGTTCCTTTGGTTTATACTACCCTGGCAGCAGTCTGAGATCAGAAATGGTGCAGCATTCTGACCATTTAATTAATTCAAAACATCCTCATTCTCATTTTGAGGACATTATTCCATCTAATTATTTTTTTTCCAGTCTGTCCATTTGGAATGAAAAACAAAAGAATAAAGCTTAATGCCAGCATTTCTCAATGTCTTTCCAAAAAACGTAACTCTGCACTAAATAAAGCCTGGTAATTCAAAAGCAAAGCACTAATATATTCAGCATAAAACAGACAGAGGACCTAGAGCAATAATGACACCACTAATAACTAAAACAGTTATAACAATTAACAACAATTACAATGATAGAGAAGCTAATGGGTATGATCACTGCATTTAAATTGCTAGCAGAGCCGAGAAGGACTTTTTCTATAGAGAAAAAAAGTGGGGGGTGGGGGTGGGGGCGGGGGGGGGGCAGTATCTTATTCTATTTATCCCATGTAAGGGAAGCTAAGCTCCAAGTGTACAAAATGTCATAGGAAGAATAGCAACAGACCAAGCTTTTAAAAAAATTAGTATTGTTTTTCTCTTTTCTAGGTACTTATTGCAAAGCATTTGTCATTGCATGCCAAGGTCTTCATAACTAGTAATAGTCATTTTTCCTGTAACTGATGTTAAGTTGGTGATATTGTTGACAGAGTCAATATCTGAAAATTAGCCTCTATGC
Organism: Cheirogaleus major; assembly: GCA_963574435.1. Classification (NCBI taxonomy): domain Eukaryota; kingdom Metazoa; phylum Chordata; class Mammalia; order Primates; family Cheirogaleidae; genus Cheirogaleus; species Cheirogaleus major. The sequence continues at coordinate 4,734 of CAUYPO010019864.1, forward strand.
TGTGGAAAGTTCTAAGGTAAAAGGACCAGGACACCTTTCTGCCCTTTCCCTTCCTTAGGGACAAGAGAACCTGTGTTCCTTCCAGGGTTCAGCTTTTGTTTGAGGTACACTGGGTAGCTCCAGAATTGAAGCTGTGGCCAGAGAAAAAGAGGCTAAAGGCAGGTCAGCATGTTGTTTACATTTTCTTGATCATTAAAATGACTGTGTCAGTGATTTAATAAGTTGTATCTATTAAATTATGGAAAAGACAAAACAAGATGATGGATAAAGCCTGTCCTACCAGCACATGGGACCACGTGGTCAAAAAAGCCAAAGCAGTGACCCATTGGAAGCGACTTGAAATGTTTTCTAGGCCAGGTCAGAAAGGGCCACCTTGTTCAGTCCATTCAAGTAGATTCTGTCTGATACATTATTAACTATTTCAGAAAGGAGATATGAAAAATTTTCCAAGCTCCACTGTCTATGGCACCAAAACAGGAAGAGCAATTGAGCAATACCTTTTGCTTATTTTCATAGCACTTTAATCTTGAGTTTTGAAATTATTATGGTCCTCAATATTATAAGTTTGATGTGTAAGTGGGGAACACTCACAGATCCTGATTTTCATCTCATTTGCTCCTCTTATTGGGCCAAAATTTTAGTGGGTTGATGACCAACTCATGTTTGGTCTTGGGAAACAAATTCTGAAAGGTAAGAACTGCAAATAGCTCTGTGGTTTCCCTGTTTCTTTCACGTAATAGTTCACTCTGTTGGCAGGCATTAGAGTGGGAAGAGTGCTTCAGAGACGGAATGCCCATCAGCAACCATTCTTCTGCCCTGCTGAAGGCAGGAGGTTGCTTATAAGCACAGTCTTTTGCTTATAGGACCACAATAGTGTGGTCTGTCTCCTTTTGGCTTAGTTTGTCCCCAATTTCAGAACCTGTTTTAAGGTTTTCTTTGGTCAGGGATTTGATGTATCTAAGGATGATTTGTGCCTCCAGGGCTGCTTTTTATTTGATATAGCACGGCCAAGCAAATGGCTAGTAATTTTAATACAAATAGCACAGAGCAAATTTTATTTTTGGTTACCTGGATATTACCTTTTCAGGATAAGGAAGGGAGATCAGCTCTCATTACCTAAGGTCCTTAGTGTTAGACTGCTAGGCTGATGAGTTGGAATTTAGCAAAAATCTGAGGTGTTGAAGAGTCACTCATTAAAATAACCCTGTTACTAACAGTCATGCTGTAAACCGAGCTCTTTATAGATTGAACAATCAATACTACAAGGCCATGATAGATTTTCTAGGTAACAGAATAAAATAAAAGAAATTACATCTTACAGGGTCATTAACACTCAATAAGGATAAACTGAATTCCTGTACCCCCTCCTTCTGATAAGATCTAGTTGGACATTAAAAATGTTAGCAATCCCATCAGGGAAAAGCACAGCATTTAAGGAACAGGATTCACAGATGTTGGAGAAAAGTACTTAGATTTTAAAGGTAACCCTGCTAGCTATAGCATCTTTTAGGAGAAAAGGAAAAAGGGAAAGATCAACTTGCTTAATTTTTTCCCCCTCCAAAAAGCATGTTAACAACTGAGAAACACTAAGTGATACAAGCTTATGTAGCTTGTCTATGACATAAGAATTTGCACTGTCCTAGAGGTCTCTGCCTTTTAAATACCTTCATTTGGGTTTCCTGCCCTCCCCCCACCTCTATATTTTATTGTTATAAAACTAAATGATGACATTAGGATGTTACATATTTGTCACTGTTTCTATAGCTCCTTTGGAGAAAAGGCACTATATAAATTCAATAAATAAATAAGTAAACACAAATAATAATAATTCCTGCCTCAGATTTTGCAGAGAGAGCAAAAAGTCCACCTGTTTTGTAATCCCTAAGTCACCAATCATCATAACTGGTGGGAAGTATAAACCACAGAAACATATTTAGAGCTCACTATACTTTAATAACACCTATTTTGGAGGCAGGAAGCATGAGGAACAAGAGGGTTTTTTTTTTTTTTTAAAGAAAAAAAAGTTCTTGAATTATAGCTATTGGAACAGTTAGGAAATAAATCTCCTCTCACTTCCCAGACATAACCTTACAGAGAGAGGTAGAAGGAGGAAATGAGATGAGGGAGGGGCCTGAAACTGAATTTTAGACTTTGCCAGAAGACTGACGGATGCTTCTTGAATGGCATTTAATATAAAGTTGGCCATAAGAAGCTTATAGTTGTGCCACACATGCTGTTTGCATGAAGTGTTTCTTTTATGTCCTGGTGACAGAAGTTGGTTGAGAAAAGATACATGTGGAATACAGGTGGGTCAGAACAGATATTTGCTGGAATTCTGTACAGCAAGTAGAAAATAGGTTTCAGAATGGACTGAATCACACGTGTTAATTATCATGAGGTACTCGAAGCTATGCCAACACCCTTGCATCATACCCAACTAGGGTGCTTTCTTTCTCTTTTGCTGTGGCATATGACTTCTGATGCTGCCTCTACACTGTCTTTTCCCACCCCTGGGAGAAGATGGACCTATAGGAAGTTGAGTCCTAAACCTTTTAAGTACTCACTTCCTGTAGAGAGTGAACTCAGGAAAAGGGGATTTTGCTGAATGGATAAGGAAGAGAAGAAAAAGCACAAGGAAAAGAAGAGGGAGGAGAATGGGAAAGGATAAGGCCAGACACATGAAGATGGAACAGGGAGGGAAAGAGGGAAAGAACTCCTAGGCTAAAAATTTTCATACACGCTCTAAGAAAAAAATCATCTAGTATCTAAATCAGTCATGATTCGGGTTCTGCTAATGGAATGAATGTCCTTGAGGTGGCCCTTGTAACGTGCAGCATTCCTTTACTGATGATGGTGGAATAGGCCCTTGGTCCACTTAGGGAGGCTTCAGAGGGGCATCTGACCTTAGAAAGGATGGGCTCACTAACAGTCTGGAGCATGGTTAACAGTCTGGGATGAATAAGATGTAATTCTGTATTCAACAAACCTGTTACATATTCATTACCAAATGTGCCTGGAATCAAACCAGGCCATCAGAAGTCAGCATCACCAAGCAATTCTATCCTTTACCCCACGTTCACTTTTCAGATCTGACACATTTCCATTCCCCTCTGAACTTGCAATCTCCGAGCCTCTCAGAGAGGAGACATTTCCATTCTTTCCATTCTCAATCTTCTGATCTCTTAGAGATGAGGCAATTCTATTTTCACTGTACTGATTTAAGAAATACTGATAGCAAAAAATAAATATCTGGTTTGGCTTCCCACCCTCTCTAGGATAAATCTTAGCTGTTCTTGGAACATTAATTAAAGTGAATGGGTAGCTGCTTTTAAAGTGAAGGTATTTTCCCTACCCAGTCACTTTGTTTGGGGCTTTTGGGGTCGCACTCTAGTACCCTCTTAATTATCGAATCCAGTACTTTTTGTAGTCTTGGAGAAAGATGCTTTCCTCTAGTCAGAGTTGGAATGTCCTACCCAGTGCCCGTGCATTTATGAAGCCTTTTACCTCCTTTTCTTCGAGTGCCACTCTCATCCTCTTCTAGGTCATGCTCTTCATCTGAGGGGATAAATGAGCAGTATTAGCAATTAGTGGTCGACAGTCTCACATTCGTTACACTGAGAGGTCTCCTTTCTCCAAGTTCATCATACTCTCTTCTTTAAGGAAAGTTTAATTACCATGTTATTTTTTTAAAAAAACATCTCTCACCTTCAAATTGGCTGTCTCCTCCTTCCTTTCCCATTCATTAATTCACAAACATTTTGAAGTGTTTCGAAGCTATGCCAACACCCTTGCATCATACCCAACTAAGGTGCTACGTACAAGATGCTACACTAGCAACTGGAGACAAGCAACAGATAAAACCATCTTTGTGGAGCTTCTAATCCATTGGATTATTTAGGTGCCTATCATTAGGATCCTAATCATTTTCCTCAAACTATTTCTCCTCCCCTTCTGGAATTCTCTTCAGAATTTACTGTTTTCATGCAAGCATTCTCTCTGGTTTTTCTTTACTTTTCTTTCTTTTTTTTTTGAGACAGGGTCTCTCTCTGTGTAGTGGCATCATCATAGCTCACTGCAACCTCAAACTCCTGGGCTTCCATGATCCTCCTGCCTCAGCCTCCGGAGTAGCTGGGACTACAGGTGTGTGCTGCCACGCCTGGCTAATTTTTCTATTTTTTGTAGAGATGGGGTCTTGCTATTTCCCAGGCTGGTCTCAAACTCCTGGCCTCAAGCAATCCTCCCACCTTGTCCTCCCAAAGTGCTAGGATTACAGGTGTGAACCACCATGCCTGGCCCTTTCTGGTTTTAAGCACTCCAGAATTAGGATGTTACGGGGTGTGTGTGTGTGAGAGAGAGAAAGAGATTTGAAGTGGGTGTTTAATCCCTCTGTGATTAATTAGTCCTTAACGTATCCATCTTTGTTCAGCTGTAGCGTGGCGGAAGCTGGTCATGTACATAATTTTATGTTCGTAGTACTTGGGGCTTGTAGTTATCTTTTTACTGTTTTTATTTAGCTTGCCTTGTTCATTAGAGTATAAGCTCCTGAGGGCAGTTGGAATGGTCTTTTAATTAATTGCTGTAGATTCACAATGGGTTCTACGTCAATGCCAGTGTCTAACTCCAGTCAAGTGTTTATACGGCCAAAGCCACAACAGGATTGGCCTAAGTTTCTTATCCTCATTAATCTGTTTCATCTCAGACTTCATACTACCTGATAAAATAGGAATTTGGCCTTTCTAAAGAAAGCATTGTGCACCAGAAGCATATGTAGCTATTTTATACATGGGGCAAAATGAGCAAAAATATATTTGCTGTTTTTTCACCACCACCACACTCATCTCTCCTTCTCATTCACATACACACCCACGTTCACACACATGCACAATGAATAGGGCATAATAAGCAATGTTTTAAGGGCTGAATATTCAGCTTCTTCTGGCCACATTTCCTTCCTTTCTTTTCTCTTTCTGGGTCTAATGGCACTTGCTTGTCTTGCTTCTCCATAGTTTTGCCACTAAATGGAACCTTTGAGGAGATGGTATGGGGATGTTTGTTTCTTTCTTTTTTTAATTGTAAGGTTTATAGGCCAAAATGAATTCTGGTATGTTAGACTGGGAGAAGTAAAATCTAAACTCGAAGGTAAGAATAGGCAGCATAAAAATATGTTAGAATACTATAGAAAATTATAGAAGTAATTGATTTCACATAAAAATGACACCATTCCTTGCAAAAATAAAAATTAAGAGATCGACACTCTGGGGAAATAAATCACTTATTACCTATATATATTATCTAATACATATATAATGTATATATGGAGGATATATAATGGAGGATAATGTAAGTGTTCCTTTTCCTATAGTATCTTGAGGACAAGTATATGTGTATATACTCTTTGACTCAACAATTCTTATCTCCATGTATGAGCTAGCAGCAGAGTATTTCCTACTTACCACCTGTAGTGCTTCCCCAACTCCACCGTGAGGAATAAAGATGTGAGATAATGGAGGAGTGAAATCAAATATATGAAATAGATCATGCTGAAATAAATCACATTAAACATCATTCTTTGCACATTGCCTTCTCATTACTTGCCCACTTCTTTCCTTCCTCTACGATGATGCTTTCCCTTTTTGATGTGGGACTAATTTTGCAGGATTGAAAATATTACAGAAAGAGTTGGTACATCCTCAGCTTTAAAGATACCCAATAATTTGGACAGAGAGCAGCTCTTTTGCTGATATCAGACAACTCAATCACAAAGAGCAGTAATTTGCTGTGCTTAGGAACTTTTGCGGAGAGGGTTTATTCTACCTCTGCTGTCTGTGCGCAGCTGTCTCTTCCTCCCAATTCTAATCAATGTAAATTGGGTCAGATCTCCACTGTGAATTACAAATTGGATCCGAAGTTGGAGGGTCACCGTGCCTGCTACTCCACCTCCTTCCCACCACCATTAGATGGGAAGCTACACCAAAGATCTTTTCTAAATAAATCAGACTTTATTGTAAAACTCGGCCACTGACGAGACATAACCTCATTAGCATTGATTTTAAAATAAATTATTGAAAGTGGCTTGCCTGCTCTTTGCATTTGTAAAATAGGAGAATGTAAATGTATTTGCAATGATAAAAATGAAAACTAAAACTTGATTCCTTTATACTTTCAGGCAACAGCACTTAATCTAGTCATGATACAAAAATGGAAAAACAGATATCTCAATTCCAGACCAGATATTCTTATTTCCATTGCACCTTTGGAGTCACTTAGAAAAAAAGAAAAATGCTGGCCATAGGGCTTGTATATCATTCACCACCATTACTAAACTCTACGGTGATAGATGTGAAAGGGGAAGCTCCAATCCCCACATTTGTTCTATCTAACGCTGTCCTTCCTGGGTGGCTAAAAGTGGGCTGGAGTTAAGAAGCCTTGCTATTGATGGGCTGGGTGCTATGCCTCTGGGGCCTTTGAAAGACGGAGTATGGGCCATCGACATATAGTGAAGGAAAGTGCCTTCCACAGCTGGGAAGCACACCTCTCAGCGCCTCCCCAGGTTCAGAGGGCACAATACAAATAGCGAGGCACACAATTTATCTCAGATCCTTCCATGAAACCAAACTGGTATCTTTAAACTCCAAAATCAAGACAGCTGATTATATGGCAACAAAAAGTCTTTTTTCTCACAAAAGGGGGTGGGTTAAATGGCTAAATTTCACATTTTTATTAATTCGTAACACAAGGCTTTAATTTTAAGAGACTATTTTGGGAAAAATATTTTTTAGGCTAAAGAACTTGTTGAACTTCTTTATAAGAATTTTATTAGGCATTTTAGCATTACATCTACTGAAATACATCTTCATTTAAGAGAGAATTAAAATTTATGTGCTAGCTCAACTTTAAACAGTAATAGATTATAATGGTCCTTGCTCCTAATAGGGCACATGGGACCCCAACCTTACATAGGTTTTAAACAAATTAACCTCCAAAGATTACTGTCCGCTTATTACATTAAATGCTCTACGTGATCCCCAAATATCTCATCTCAATTGGGAAAACAGTTGAAGAAGATTCTGTTAACTGTGTGAACATGTAAGCGAACCATGGGGCATCACAAATGAGCATCAGTATCTGGAGATTCAATTTCAATCAACATTCTTGGCACCATTTCAGGGACACTAATGAGAGGCAGAGAGGAATAGGACACTGAATCCACCTCGGAGGGACAACGAGGAGCCAGCTTCTTATGACACCTGGCTCCTTTCTGAAGTGCTGCTCTGACACCCCTCTGACGTTGGCTAAACCGCTATCAGAAAGAATAACATTCAAAAAATTGACCAGATTAGGAAGAGGGGAAATCACTTCCCCAAACAAAGCAAAGTGACAACTTTAAAAATGCCAACTGTATCAATCAATGTGCAACCAGATGTCAAGGTGCTCTGGTGACAGATGCAACAGAAATACAGATAGTCTAGAATTGCAAAGGGTACGTGCAGAAAAGTGGAAAGTAACAGCTCCATGGCATGGACAGATACATTATCAATCTATGGATGCTGTAGCACCTCATCAGACAACATGGAAAATATAAGCAAGATGATAATAACACATTTAATTCTCTGTTGTGTATTTGGTAATCTCAACTGTAACCTCACAATATTTGCATCCTATTTCTGTGGTATGGTTTTGATGTAGAAGATATTAAACTCAGTTTGTGCTAATTGCCACACTTGGAATACACTGAGTTAATTTCACAAATAATAACTCAGCACCTACTAATTGGGCAGAAAGACTTGAATACAAATCACTGTGGTAAGGGCTAAAACAAAGCTTAATTTCAGTTGAATATCTGGAGGGTGTTACTGAGGAAACACATTGGAGCAGAATGTGGAGGATTTTTTTTCTTTTTCTTTTTTTTTTTGAGACAGGGCCTTGCTTTGTTGCCCAGGGTGCGATGCAGCAGCAGGATCATAGCTCACTGCAACCTTGAATTCTTGGGCTCAAGCAATCCTCTTGCTTCAGCGTTCCAAGTAGGCAGGACTACAAGCACATGCCGCCACACCTGGCTAATTTTTAAAATTTTTTATAGAGGTGGAGGTCTTGCTGTGTTGCCCAGACTGGTCTTGAACTCCTGGACTCGAGTGATCCTCCTGCCTTGGCCTCCCAAAGTGCTGGGATTGCAGGTGAGCCAATGTCAGCCAATGTGAGCCACTGTGCCCAGCCAGAATGTGTAGGATTTGACAGGCTGAGACCAGAGGGGATATTCTAGGTAGAAAAAACAACATGGTTCCAGTTTGGGTGCTGGCCAAGCAGCACCGTGTGGCTGGAGCTCAGGGTACCGGGGAGTGAGAGAAAGAATAGGCCAGGAACCTCCAAGAAAGCCTGATGATGATGTTGACTTTTCCTTGATGTTTCCTCTTTCTTCATAAGCCTTGTATTTTTGGTCTCTGTTTCTTTGTTATTTATTTATTTGAGACAGGGTCTCACTCTGTCGTCTGGGCTGGAGTGCAGTGGTGTGATCATAGCTTACTGCAATCTACAACTCCTGCTCAAGCAATCTTCCTGCCTCAGCCTCCCCAGTAGCTGGGACTATAGGCATGCACCACCAAGCCCAGCTAATTTTTAATTTTTTTGTAGAGACAGGATCTCACTATGTTGCTCAGGCTGGTCTTGAGCTGTTGGTCTCAAGGAATCCTCCCACCTTGGCCTCCCAATGTGTTGGGAATACACGCATGAGCCACCGTGCCTAGCCTTTTTCTTTCTTTAGACCTCTTACTATCACCATTCCCCCTTCCTGTGGGTCTGGACATCAATACAGGGGGGAAAATAATTCCACAGAATGCTTGTTTTTCCATTTGACTCAAAATTTTAAAAACCTAGTTATATGCTTTATTATAAGGCAATCTGGTTTCTGGGTCTATAGTAATACCTGGGGCAATGTGGGCAGCATTGGATGTGTGCAGAAATTCCCAGGGAACGCTCTTCATCTCTCTGTTTGCTCTTTTGAAATCTCTCTAGAGAACACAGCCGGATTCCGTTGCCACTGCAGCTGCTACGAGGCCCCAGATGCAGTGCTTCAGTGGTCTCAGGCGCCTTGCTGGATCTCAGCCTTGAGGCCCCAGACAGAGAAATCTGATAAAAGTTGTCCTTTAATAGAATCATGAACATGGAACTGAGCCTGTGCAGGCCTGTAAAATAACTTGGGTGGGTGGGGTGAGAGGGCTCAGGAAAGCCTCCCGTTTTCTACATATTGCTTTAGCATTTTTTTCCTGGTAGTTTCCTGCAGTTTAATCTACTGAAAATGACATCCTAAAAATCAAGGGCCCCCATGTGCTCAACATGGATGCTCAGAAATCCCACCAGATACCAACCTTGAAGCCATATTTTACAGGACTAATATTTTTGTGGTCCGGCTGAAAACCTTGAGAGCACTGGTTTTCCCGCATGGGGAGAAAAGTGCTAGCCACATAGCAAATGCTAATCATCCTGTGATTAATGTGGTGTAGTGAGTTTAATTTGATGACCTATACATTATTTTGATTAGGATAAAACATTTTTTTATTGACTTGGTATGTGTTACAAGTACTTTTCTCTCTACCAAGAAGCCCATCTAAATTATACTCTGGAAGGGAGATTTCACTGACATGGTTTTACCCAGAGGGACAGCGAGGGTGTGTGTGGGCCCTGTCCCAGAGAGGAGGATTAGCAGAACCATCAATGCTAAATATCCTCCACAAAGCACCTTTACCTGTTACAATGAAACGAATGTTGGAGGCCCAAATCATTAGATTATTGATGGGTATGCAAGGTTAGCACAATCCAACATTACCGTCGGCTGTCCCTCCACCCAGCACCTGGCCTCGCAGTAAAAACGGGCCTGAGCAGACGGTGCGCTCCACATTCCATCTGCTCAGGATTTTCAATTTCACCTGTCTATATACATAGCTGGAAATATCCAACTGGACTGTCTTGGGTCCGGTTGGTGAGGGCGGGGACCTAACCATCCCCCAACTCTTTAAGGAGATAATACTTCCTATTTAAACAACCAAATTAATAATAGCTAGCATTTACTGAGTGCTCACTATATGCCAGAGCTCTGTGCTAAGTGCTTACACATATCAGCTCTAGACTCCTCACCACATCCTTCTAAGACAGCCACTATTGTTGCCCCCAATTTACAGGCAGGACCATCAGAAAAAGAGGGGGCAGGGAACTTGCTCAAGGTCTCACTACTAGCAGGTGGCAGGGCAGATCCATCCTGACTTAGAGCCAGCACTTGTACCTGTGATGCTGTGCTGTCTCTCACATGCTGCTGCTTGGTAGGTTGTCTTGTGAGATGGTGGCAGGGGGCAGACAGTGTTAGGCCCCCTCATGTTCTCTCTCAGTTCCTCCAGGACTGGTAGTGTGGCTCATGCAAAACTCAAACAACAATTTCTGAAGCAACAGCTGAGCGGAGTAGACAGGAAGCTAGGTGATGGAGGCTTGTGGATGAAATATTCATATCATAATTAAATGCCAATATATCCCACCTCCAGTGCTGTCTCTAAGAACTGTGATGGATAGAGGTTTTTGGGAAAGAACCTGTTGGCTGGGTACAGTGTTGTCCTTTGGAAACTTGTAGGCAAGTTAGCTACTGTTTCCCTAATCTGTAGAAAGAGACACGGTGAGGCCTTCCTCACTTCTGATGGACCGTTGCTCTGGGCAGGGGTAAGTGGCTTCTTCAAGAAGACACACAGTCTCCATGCCCTTGGGTCTACTCCAACATACAAGTTGGTGGGAACTTCGGAGGAATGCCCTGATACCCTTAGCAGTGCTGCAGTGGCCAAGGGTAGGAGTTTAGGAGGCAGGAGAAAGATGGTTGTTAAGAAGCCAATCACACATTCATTGCCCGCACCTGGGATAGGGTGACTCCCAAATTCATCTTATTTTCTGAGGCCTTTTCCCATTTATTCTCCTTTGCTTTGTGTCTCTGAGCATCAGGCCCCTTCTCCCTGGCTCCTTTGGAAACTGAACATGGTGCATAAAAAGGCCCTTTCTCTCCCCCTCAGAAGGCTGAGTGTTTCAGTGAGGTTTCCCAGAGCACTCTTCCACAGTTGTAACCCAAAGTGCAGAGTCACCCATTTCCCCAAGCCAAGGAAGAAGTGAGCAGAATGTGAGCTCACTAGGAAGATTCTGGTCAAGTTGGGGAGTGCATCTCCTTTTAGGGAGTGTTGTGAATTAGATCCATTTCTGCACCCTGCTGTTGCAATGGAGCAGACTGTGAAAGGGAAGATTCTCAGAGGAGCTGTGTTTTAATGTAGCAATTTGATTCAATTTTCCACTCTATAAAATTACCCATCACTGCTCGTTGCTTTCTAACAGACACCTTCACTCTTAATTTAACAATCCTATCGAATTCTGCCAGGGAAATTGGAAAAATTTATCACCTGTGAAATTTTATTTTCCTTTGGTTGTATCTGTTTTTGTAAAACTTCATTAACGACGATGACTTGCTGAGGAAATTATCATTTTTTTTTTTAACGTCAGACACAAGAAATGGCTCGACCTCAACCAAGATATCATTTGCATAATAAAACACAACAAAAAGGCTAGGGAAGTCGGTCTGGCAGAGGCTGAAAGTGCTAGGAGAAGAAGCAGGCTCTCCTTGCTGGGTGGGTGGCTGAAGTCCCCAGCAGGGAGGGGATGTGCGGCCAGAGTCCTGCTCCTTGACTCAAGAGGCAATGACGTGTCTTCTCCCCCAGGGAGGAGATGAATGCAGTGTTGTGAGGGTTGGACCCTCCTCTTAGGAAGCCTTGAAATGCATGTTGCTTACTGAGTGTGCTTTTAGCAACCAGCCCTATCTTCAGGAGCTTGAGTGTTAGATTCACCTTAGTTCCTAGGTTCATCTGGGATTAAGGTTTAAATTGCTATAAATTTAGGCTTAACTTGAATTTCTCAGCAGAGCACTGAACTCCTGGCAAATTTCCACAGGAACGATCTTTCTGAATGGACCTGAAGATTCAGCATTCCTGTGGTCTAACTACCTCACGATTAAAAGGCTCAGGCTTGGGTTTTCCATCGTCTGGCCCCCACTGTGCTCTGCTCTGTTCACCAGCTGCTGTCATCCTCACCAGAAGTGGCTATGTGGCAGCAGTGATGACTATACATGTTTTGAGATGCTAGTTATCACGCCTTTGGAAAAAAGGAAGTATACAGAGTAGGCCTGCTGTAATGATGGGTAGATGAAATATGTTAGGCTTATTTTTAAGAGATGTGATATGATTTGTGGTATATCTGAAATAGGGAATAATAATTTGATAGAGTTGTGCTCTATCAGGGTTTTACCAATGACTATTATAAAAAGATTTGTCAGTGTTTATGTTTCAGATTTTTGAAATCCTTCATAATTATGATGCAACTTTCCATTACTTTCACAATTACACAGTAAAGAAGTTGAAACTAGAGAGTTTTGATAATTCACCCCAAAACTCACAATAAACCAATGAAAACCAACCTGAGTATTCTTGACTCTTTAACCCTGTTGACACATGTACTAAGTTACTGCACATGGTCATGTGTAAGACACTCCCTGATCAAACTCATCTTGTTCCCAGAGCAAGGCAGAGCCTCTATACTGGCTTCCCTACATTCTCTCCTTCAGAGGATGAAGGTTTCAAAGTTATATTCTTCTGCCAGGTCTAGGGTTTCTGAACCTAGTGGAAGATAATTAGAGGACAAAATTTCTCACCTGGTAACACTTCATAAATTTCTTCTTCTTTCTCCTCTGTAGGCTCTTTTATCCCCACACTCCCAGGCAAGATAATGGGTCTGCACTGGGAACCAGAATTTGCAGAGTCAAAACCATCAATATCATCATACATCTCTTCTTCTCGTTCTTCTTCTTCTTCTTCTTCCTCCCCCTCCTCCTCCTCTTCACATGGAATGGTTAAGGAGCTCAGATCTGGCAAGGTAAAGATGAGAATGAATCAGATGTGGAGAAAAAGAGAAGAATAAGGCCGAGAAGGAAAGAGGGAGAAGGAGGAGGGGGGATTGAGAATAAAACATGTCAAAAGAAAATGAAACACTAGGTTAAGTGCTGTTATTTCTAATGTGGGCCTTAGTGGCAGGAAATCTACAGGAAAGGCCAGACTAGCACTGCATCAGGCTTAAACCATCAACATAAATCCTTCCTTGCAATAAAACTTGATCAGGATGAAGCAGCCCGGAAAAGTATGGGTGTGTGAATGAGAACACGAGACAAAAGGAAGAAAATAGGCCAAAGAGGAAAAGCCAGCATGCCACGCACTGCTCATCAAGTAGAAAACTGGAAGGATGAGTGAAGGCCTGTAGTTCTCCAGGGTGCACAGAGCCATGGGAATCATGGTGGCTTCTATAGAGTGTCTGAGCTGTCAGAAGCTCATCTCCCCAGTGATCTCTGCAGAATTTCAGACAAGTTTGTTTGCAGAGAGAAAAATGGGCAAAAGTGGAAAAGAAATGAAGTATGGAAAAATACAACAGTAATACAGGAACAAATGGATTGGCTGAACAATGAAGTTACCATGTCCTTTTGCAACTGTACAGTCTGGCTGACCTTAAAGTGGGTCACTGCATAGAGGATGTGGAGCCATTACAGCACTGGGGAGCACCAGGGCAGGGAAAGAGATTGGTTTTTTATTTTAATGGGGAACTGGGAAGGTTCATTCTCGGATGTGTAGTACAGAGTGCTCTCTGAAACCCTGCTGAGGGGCCTCTGCAGGATGGGCGAGTGCAGTCAGCATACTCTGGGGAAGGAAAGGATGGAGAGACATCCAACGTTCATTTCAAAACACAATAAAACTGTTTGGCTTGATTAGGCTTTTAATAGAGATTCTGCAACAATTTTCATCTGAATTCTGGTGCCACCACATACGAGGAAAGGATCAAAGACACATTTGTGGCTTAAACCATATGTTATTATTTTGTTTGTTTTAAAATAAAATGGAATGAATAATTTCTTCAATGTGGGATTCTGAAAGTACCACAGGGTACAGCTCAATAAAGCTGCTTTGAGTTTTATTGAGGTTTACACACTTAGGGGTATATTACACGCATAAATCCAAGGCACCTAGATAAGAGTGTACCCTGTAGTCTCACCATCAATGTTCATGTTTGCCTAGCTCCAGTCTATTATACGTGACGCTGTTGGTAGATGCAATAGTTTGTTTTTGTGATAGCAAAGGCATAACTGAATAAAACAGGCAATTCTTGTAATTAAAGCTCTGCTGCTTCATTCTTTTTATCCACAATAAAATCTTGCAACAGAATAAAAAACTGAGATGAAAAGGCTTGACGTGCTTCTTCCTATGTCTTGGGCCATGTATAGAGTTGATGCTTCTGCCCTTCTGTAGAGGCAGGGTCCTGCCCTGGTATGGTATATGAGGGTTATCTGATGATAACCTGAGGGTAATCTGATGACATACTCAGGCTGGCTACTTCTACCTGCCAGGCCACTCCCAGACAAGGCTTCCTTCTAGGGCCACTGTTCCTGCTTTGCCTGCAGGCTGGCCAGCAGAGGGTACTCTAAGAGCAGTCATTTAATATCTTCAGGCAGGACTCTTGCCATCCCAAAGCAAGGAGTATTTTATTGTGGCTTGGAAAATAGTAATTGGTTTTTAATGTCCAATGTCCCTGAAGGCCACCTAGATTAGTTTAGATCTCTACTTTCTCCTAAGACTAAAACAAGAAGATTTTGAACCTCAATTGCAACTAGATGATTTTAGGTTGGATATCATGAATTTCCTTTCCAGAATATAGCAGATTAGCAGACACTGAATTGGGCTGAGCTGATTTTTAGAATCTTCTTTTCTAGTGATTATGAATATTACAGACTTGCCTGTAGGTAGGTGGATGAGGTATGATATCAGAGGTCATCCCCAAGTTGATGACATTTTTACCTTTTGAAACTTATGTGGGACTATTTGTTGTTATAATATGGAGGATATGGTAGGGAAGGTAGAGATGAGAAAGGGCAGAAAAAGTACATCCTGAAGCCTGTAGATTACATTTATGCAACATAATTTAAACTGCAAATCCACTTGAGATTTATTTCTGCAAATATGACACTTACCCTTTAACAAGAAACTTATTTGATCCACCCAGTCTCTGGCCTCAGCTGGACTAGTAGCTGTAAACTAGAGAAAAATTAGTGAATTAATTTGTCACCTTCATTAACATTTCAATGAATCCTGATAGGGAGGTTCAAGGGGAGGAACCTGTGAGTTTCAGAGTCAAGTTTAAAGCTCAGGATTCTCTGCCTGCTTAGCATTTAGAAAAAAGATCAAATAGTTCACTCAAACGGATTTTTTTCCTTCAGCACTTTTGCATACCCAGAGATGACAGTCCTTTGAGTCCAGACATTCACATCCATGTGCATTCATTCATTTGATTATCTAGTCCTTCATCAGGCATTTATTTGAGGAAAGTTTACAGGGGAGAAAACAAAGCAAACCACCATACACACATGAAAGGAAGCCCTACCAAGGAGGTGCATTTGATAACAACTGGATGTTGGGAGGAGAAAGGGAGCACATATTGCTGCCTAGAGTAGGTCAGGGAGGCTTGCTGAAGTAACACTATTTTGGTTGGATTTTAGAAAAGAGTTGGTGGAAACTGGTAGAGGGATTTGGACATTTCAGGTAGGGAGAACCATGTGCAAAAAAACAGGAATGAGGACATCATGTATGGGGAAGGCAGGCAGACCAGCTTGACTGGAGAACACCACCACCTGGAGTTGGAGAGTTGAGGGTTAGAACAGAGTCAATAAAAGGGGTGTGAGTACCAGGAGTTCAGAATTAAAATATAGGCAATAGAAAGCCACTATCAATTCTAGCAAAGGGAGTGGGGTATTCTTTCAACAGTGGTGAGTAGGAAGGACTGGAATAGGGAAATTGAGAGACAGAAGACCAACTAGAAGGCTGTTTAACTAGTCGTCTGGGTGAAGTGATAGGGACTTAACTCTTGTGATGGCCGTGGGAATAAATAAGAAGGGAAAGATCCAAAGGATATTGTAGGGGAAGAATCACAGACCATGGTAATGATTTGGATTCAATGTGCCAAAGAAAAGAAGAAGTAAATAAAATACATTCTGATTCACAAAACAAGCCAGTCAAGCATTAGCCCTTAGTATTTTTTTTTTAATTTTAAATGAATCAACTCAAAATAACTGTTTCTGAAAAATATTTTAATTATCTAGTCATAAGGGTAAGATAAAGATATATGCTAAAGAAACTAGATTCCTGCATGATACTTATTAATAGACATTATTATTCTTGGTTCCTTAAAAACAAATTTCTATAAAAACATTTCTAGGGGCCGGGCGCGGTGGCTCACGCCTGTAATCCTAGCACTCTGGGAGGCCGAGGTGGGGGGGATTGCTCAAGGTCAGGAGTTCAAACCCAGCCTGAGCAAGAGCAAGACCCTGTCTCTACTAAAAATAGAAAGAAATTAATCGGCCAACTAAAAATATATATATATAAAAAAAAATTAGCCAGGCATGGTGGCGCATGCCTGTAGTCCCAGCTTCTCGGGAGGCT